>CABHPQ010002135.1:0-33350 GCA_902168405.1 Peromyscus aztecus
TGTGTAAAGGCATGTTACATTTGTTTATGCTGCATTTGTTTAACTATGTAAAGATGTGTTGCTGTTTTACCTTGCCTGTCTAAGGCACTTGATTGGTCTAATAAAAAGGCTGAATGGCCAATAGCTAGGCAGATGAGGGATAGGCAGGGCTGGCGGGCAGAGAGAATAAGGAGGAGGAATAAGTAGACTGGAGAGAGAAGAGAAGTAGAGAGAGGAGAGGAGAGAACAAGGAAGAAAGAAAGAGAGATGCCTGGAGCCAGACAGGCAGGCAGTCGTCAGCCAGACATAGAGTAGGACATACAGAACAAAAGAAAGGTAAAAAGCCCTAAGGCAAAACATAGATGAAGAGAAAGAGGTTAAATTAAGTTGTAAGAGCTAGTAGGACAAGCATAAGATAAAGCTGAGCATTCATAACTAATAATAAATCTCTGTGTCATGATTTGGGAGCTGGTTGGCAGCCAAAAGAAAGCCTGGTACATTCAACCCCCTAAAGTTCCCTGAGAAATCAACCTCCTAAATTTTGAATTTGACTGCTTTTGTTTTGAATATTTAACCTACAAAATTAAACGCATCTTGTGCAAAAAGTGATTTGAGGAGCTGAGGATGTTCCTTAGTGGTGAGGTACTTTGGTTCAAACTTCAGCACCACCAAGAAAGAAAGAAAGAAAGTGGGGTGAGATGAGAAAGGAAAGTGGTCACATGAGAGATAAGGGGAGAATTGTGAGGCTTCTTTTCTTGGGGAAATATTACAGTTGGGGAATAGTGGGAAAGAATGGTCATGATGTTCCAATTTTATCCATACTGTGCCTTATTCTACATAGGATATGAGCCACCTTGTTTTTAATGTTAAATTATAATAAAATTTGAACATTTAAAAATACATGAAGACAAAACATATTTTGTAAGTTAGCCTAGTCCAACTAATTTTTTTACTCAGTAAAGGAAGGACATGCAAAGTGTCAAGTATGACAGCTGCCATTTTTATAAATCCAGATGATAAAGGAATATGGATTTTAAAACTAAAACTTAAGAAAATTTACTTTTAATTCAATTAATGTCTTCTTTTAAACTTTTAACATCATCTGAACTAAAGCATCAAATTTTAATAGTTCACCTACTTCCTAGAAAAAGTAAGTGGGAAAAGATAAGTGCCCTGAAGTTCACTATCCTATACAGCTGGTCTAAAGAAAATTGCTGAGCATTTTTATGCATATGTATGTATGCTCATGAGTGTGTGTGTGTGTGTGTGTGTGTGTGTAGAAGCCAACTTTGGTTGCCATCCTTAGAAACACCCTTCACCTTCTTTGAGACAGGTCTATAATGGTCCAGAGCTACCCAGGTATCCTCCTGTCTCTGCCTCCCTAGTTCTGGAATTATAAGCACATGCCACTATGATCAGCTGGAGATGGAACTCAGTTTTCACACTTGCAAGACAAGCATGTTACTGACAGCTATCTTCCCAGACTCTCAAAGTTGAACATTTTTCTAAAAGATACAAGGACACAACCCTTTTTCTAAGTACTCCAACTATACAATAAAGGGCATGTGAAGTGTCAAGTCTGAGAAAAATGGGGTCACTGCAAAGAATGTCATATGAAATCAGTGTCTAGCAGCTGCCTGCCAGAATTACTGTAAATCTGCTTGCTTCCATGTTTTTGCAGTGCTACAGTATAAGTTGAAAGCAAGAAATAAAAGGTTGGAAGGATCAAATACAAGTTACCTGTGTTTGATTAGTTTAATTGCACACAGGTCCCTAAGTACTAGGCAAATATTTTATCTCCCACAGAATTCCATAGCCTCATGAACATTTAATGGCATTCAAAAAGTGAAACATTTAACATTTGATGAGCCTGAGAAGACACTAGGGAATTTGTGTGTGTGTGTGTGTGTGTGTGTGTGTGTGGTTTATCAAGACAGGGTTTCTCTGTGTAGCTTTGGAGCCTGTCCTGGAACTCGCTTTGTAGACCAGGCTGGCCTCGAACTCACAGAGATCTGCCTGCCTCTGCCTCCCAAGTGCTGGGATTAAAGGTGTGAGCCACCACTGCTCGGCTTAATCTTCATTTTTAAAGTCTGTGCTGAGTATGACTTCCCATTCTACAGATCTGAACCTACAGTGTTAGGTGGAATTGTTACTATATATTGCCAGTCTTCTGGGTTGGATATAAACATGCCAAGGGTGTGCAGTTGAAGATAAGAAAAGAAAAAGAAAAGCAAGATGAATGTGAGTAGCCACCCAAGAGTCAACCAAGACCTCATTATTTCCATGTAAAATAGACATACAATATCCCAAGTTGTGTAAACCTAAAGATTTGTTGTGAAATGTAAGTGCAACCACTTAAAAAGATACCATCCTGAGAACTGGTAAAGTAGCTCACTGGTAGGCCTGAGCCTAGCGTGCAACAAGCCCTAGCTCAATCCCTAGCCCCCAAATAAGGGAAAAGATGAAAAGAAATACCATTCTATCTCATTTTCAAACTTGCATAATTCATCTCTGTGCCTACAACATTTGATATATGAAGATTTGTTGAATAAATGCTAATATAAAGATTGTCATTGTACATATTTTTTGTGGAATAAAGAAAAGTAATCTCACCTTGGACTTTGCTACTGAGCTTTGCTGTAGAGCAACAGATGAGGTGGGGGAAGAATTTAAGGGGGTTTTCAGGTTGTAACAATGTAACATTCTTCTCCAAAATAAGAAGGATAAGTGGGACTACTTGAGCCAAGCAGGAGTAAGTCCTGAACAGTATCAAGCACTGCCCAAAACAGAGAAAATGGTTGGAGATTTTGAATCCAGGTAACCACTTGAAATCAGAAGCTATCAATCCTTAGGTGCATGCTTCCTTGCACATGGAAATTTCTGCTTCACCTGTGGTTTGGGTTTTGATGGCATCCGTGTCAATGCCTGATAAACTCCAGCGGAAATTTGAGCCATTATCTCTGGGATCAACGAATATACTCTTCATTTCTGGACAAGAAAGTGATGAGGAGGCTGTTCAGGGGCAACAGGCCTCCAGGCATGGTGGCACACGCCTTTAAGAGGCAGGCCGATCTCTGTGAGTTTGAGGCCAGCCTAATCTACGCAGCTAAGTTCCAGGAAGCCAGGGCTGTTACATAGAGAAACCCTGTCTCAGAAAAATAAATAAATAAAAATAATAAAAAAATAAAACAAGCAACAGACCTTAAAGGAACTTAATAGACACTGGTGAATATCTTCTACTTAGAGATTTGCTGGTAGCTTTGTTGTGGGATATCTGTACACTGTGTGAAAGTATACTGCTGTGATTGATGTAATAAAAAGCTGAATGGCCAATAGCTAGGCAGGAGGTATAGGTAGGATTTCCAGGGAGAGAGGAAGAGAAGGAGGAATCTAGGTACACAGGGGATGCCAGGAGACATGGAGAGGAAATGGGAAGTGCAAGGCGGAAGAGAGGTAATGCCACGTGATAGAATGTAGATTAATATAAATGGATTAATTTAAGTTATAAGAGCTAGTTAGGAACAAGTCTAAACTATAGGTCGAGCTTTCATAATTAGTAAGAAGTCTCCGTGTCATTATTTGTAAGCTGGAGGCCCAAAAAAATATCTGGGTATAGCTTAGTTGTCATAAATGAGAGTTTGGCAGTATGTCTGTAGGCCAATTCAGATGCTTTCTTGTTTTCATATAGGAAACATGTCAGTCTCTTTATCCTGCTGCGCTCTTGTCTGGGAGAGCTTTGGGAAAGGTTGCATTTCCTCATACCTTCAAATTGGCACATTTTATACTTCGAAGTTTCCTACTCCAATTAGAAGTCAGTGTATGGTTTTGTTTTGTTTTTTTTTCTCTGCCTGAACTTGCCCTGTGTCCTTCCATGCCCCCTACAGAAATCATTTCTCTCTACTGTGTTTCCTATTGTGAAAATAAATGAAAGAAGGGGACCATTATGATAATAAAGTGGAGGGGGGGATACTCAGGCCAGAAAATAGCCCAAGGCTTATGAGAATTCTGAAGTTTAGTCCAAATCAGTCATGCAAACAGACTGTTACAGACAGTAAGTATGCTACACAAAATATAGACACCATATCAAAGAGATGGTCTACAAGATAGTTGATTTAGAAGGAAGATTTGCAATTTGGCAATATGGCTCTGGAGAAACACAAATTCAAAATTGGCAGGGAAGAGTTTTGTGCAGCGCAAGCAAATAATGTTAAGACCTTTAGGCAAGAAAGTTCTTTACTACAAATAAAGATTATATGGAAAACCAGAAGCCTTTACAATATGTCTTCAAGTAACTTTATCTTTGGCTTTTGGTTATAAGAGGCAATACCTGAACATACTCTATATTAGAAGATATTAAAAAAAATAATTGAATGTTACCAAATATCCTCTGTTAGGATGAAATGGGGAATTGCAGATGGTGGGGTAGTAGAGATGTTTCTACAATCTGGGAACAAGCTGAAGTACAAATCTGGGACTTCATCTGGCCCCATTTCAAACAGCCAGACACAAAACTTTTCAAAGAAACTGGTACATCAACCACTGGGGTTATTGGTGTTGTAAGTGGAAGTGTTCCTATCTAAAAGAGTTTCACACACTAGAAATGGCATCATGCCCTTTGGAGGGTAGGGAGTAAAGAGATCTCAGTGCTGTATTCCAAGTGGTAAAGTACCTACTGCGTGAAGATTATGAGTGACCCTCAAAAGCCCACGCCCTTCCAGATCTTTCGGTGCACCCCTGCTCCCAGCAGCACCAGTGATACCCGCAGCACTGGCACTACCTGTGAATTCTGCAGAAAGGCATGCTCTCACATCTTCCTGGGACCAACTGAAACAGAAAGCCTCAGGATGGATTGAACAAGATGTCCTAATGATGTGAATGCTTGTGAGTGCTACAACCACCTTAGGGTCCCTCTTTCCACACATCTCCAGTGACAAATGAATAATAGCAAGGGTGCAGAGTAGTGATGGGAAGAAGCCAGGTCTCTTAATGCGTGGCTGAGCCAACAACCAACCTGGGCCTCCTGTAATACGAGAGAATACATTATGTTTGCTGCTGCTTGTAACTAAAAGCATCCAAACTGGTAGATTAAATGAGAAAAAAAAATTTCGACAAAAAGGTTAAGATTTAGTCTGTTACTCCTATAAAAATTTAAGGCGTTTAATGCAGGATGGCATGTGGTACAAACAAATGACAGTGTGTCCTGCCAGTCATTTACAATGCTTGAGGCACTGCAGGTGGAGGCTACAGAGTAAGATGCAAGGAAGATGGAACCAAGGGTATGTTCTTTCAGGCCCGTGTTAGCAAGTAAAGCAGAAACTTGACTCTTGACATCACGGTTTCTATGGACAGGTTTTTCTTAATTCTAGCTAGGCATGTTTTAAAATCATACAATTACACCTCCTTCTTGAAAAAAAAAGTGATATTTAGGTGTTTTGTTTCTTATGTAGCTGTGTGCCCTGGCACCTTTTTCTTTTTTCCTTCCAGACTGAGGCTCAAACTCAGGGCTTCACACACACTAAGCAAGCTCTTCAACACTACACTGAACCCCTAGCCCATGTCGTTGGGTGTTTTTTTTTTTTTTTTCTTTTCTTAACTAGTAACTATAATGGCAGATTCTACAAGCGAATTGAAAAATGAAATTAAGTATGTATCTTCTTATTGCCTCACACAATCTTTCTTCAAACAAACTTAGTTAACTGTGTAGGACTCGTACATCAACTAGTTTTTATTAACTAATTTAGAGCAGGTGAAAACTGAAGTGTGATCCTAATTAGTCTTATCAATAAAAACCAAAAGTTGAAGATCTGGTAATAACCTGAAAGATCTAAGAAGCAGAGCAGCAGTCGCTAGAGACATCTTACCTCTCCAAATCCTCAGATGGAAATGGGGGAGGGGGGAGCCGCTGAGATCCTGTCTCCACCCACCTTATACTCCTGTCTCCACCTCCTGATTGTGCTGGGATGAAAGGTGTGTGCCACCACAGCCCATCCAGTTAACTAGTGGCTAGCTCCGCCCTCAGATCTCCAGGCAAGCTTTATTGGTCAGAACACAAACAAAATATCACACAACAGAACACCTACAGTACCTGGGGGTATTTAGAAAGCCTACATGTGCCAGGCGGTGGTGGCGCATGATTTTTATATTTTATTTTTTATTTTTTGTTTTTCGAGACAGGGTTTCTCCATGTAGTTTTGGTGCCTATCCTGGATCTCACTCTGTAGACCAGCCTGGCCTTGAACTCACAGCTTTTAATCTCAGTACTCAGGAGACAGACACAGGCAGATCTCTGTGAGTTCGAGGCCAACCTGGTCTACAGAGGTAGTTCCAGGAGAGTCAGGGCTACACAAAGAAACACTGTCTCGAAAAAAAAAAACAAAAAAAAAAAAAAAAAAAAAAAAAGAAAGCCTTCACGCATCATTTATTGTTCCATAGTGTAAATGATCAATCTAGGTTTTGTTTGTTTGTTTAACAGGAAGGAGTACTTTGGATTGAATCTCATACATGCAAAGCAGATACTTTACCACTGAGCTCTCCAAATTTGACTCATTACACCATGGAAAAATACAAATGTGCTAGGAAGGTAAAAATGCCAACACTGCACATTTTGATTAAAGCATTTAATTTAAGGAAAATAAAAATCAATTTTCACTGAACAACCCAACTTGTTTATTGCTTTTCAGGAGAGACAAAGCAATTCTCTGAGGTGATTAGACTCAGTCATCACAACCCTGTGAGGCAAACAGCTCCATTGCTGCTTAGAGCTGATTAAAGCTGTGGCCCACACGGGTGAAGCTCCATGAACAAGGGTTTCTTCCTGCCCAGAGTGCAAGTCAGATGTCCATCTTTGATTTCCTGCACATCTCCTCAGTGTACTGCTACCCAACTTATTGAATTTCCCCTCAGCTCACTGTCTTGTTTTACTCATGTCTTGCCTTATTCATTTCATTATGGACTCAGACAACCTTGAGAGGAACTAATTCCTGAAACTAGGCCATTTGTCCTGAACCTCCCTTGATGACAGTGAAGACTGTATTATTTAATTATATAGTCATTGTCTTTCTTGGTTGTTCTCAGTTATTGTCTACAATCTACTTGCTTGTTTGTATTTAACCTTCAAATACCATTACTGGGGAATTCATGCTCCAAACAGAAGCTCTTCAAATATCCCTTGGGTTTGTCTTCTCAGAGTTGGAAAGGGCTGCTAAAATGAGAGTGTAATCTTAAGAATAAATAAGCAGAGATAAGTATTTTAGAGAGATTGATTATTCAGTGGGTAATTGAGACATGTTCATTAACATGTTCTATAGAAAAAATCAGCAAAATACATATTAAACATATGTCTAGGATCTAAAAGCCACTCAACAGTATCAGGAATACTGATTTCATCTTTCCAGCTAAATTGATGTTCTGAGTCTTTAACATCCTATTTGCATATGAAGCAGAGTACTAGAAGCAAGGGAAATTTTTTTTTAATATTAAGAATTCATGGTGGCTTTAGTTTGGATCATATAGAGGACAGGACAACTATTATATCCTTTTGATGTCCCATAATTTAAATCCACAACAAAAAGTCTCAGTTGCCCAATCAGTTTAATCAGTAAACATCTATAAAAGAAAGAAGTAGATATGAATATGTATGTTAGAGGCTTGGAGCAAAGAAACTGCCTAATCATTTCTTGCATTAGTAAGTATTATGTAATGCTAGGCATGGGACTGCTGTAGTTGAAAATGGTCAATTAAGAACTTTCCAAGCTGTAAGTCCTCATTACTGCTCCCCTGACATTAACAAATGACACTACATCTTCCTAAGCGGAACCCAGGCTGTTCTTGTGAAGGCATGGCAACCCCTATCAGCTCTGATTCTAAGAAATATGCATCAGCAAATGACCTCCATCAGTAGTTCCCAAAGTGGGATCCCTGCCACCTGGGAACTTGTTAGAAAGGCAAATTCTTGGGCTTCATCCAGCCCTACTGAATTAGTAACTCTAGAGGTGAAGTCCAGTGGTCTATGTTTTAATTAGTCCCTCGAGTGATTCCAGTGCATGTCTGGGTTTGAGCACTGATTTGCAAGAAGCATAAAGCATTCATTTAAGAAATGTTTTGATCGTGATAATGGTCTTTAATTCTAACAAACAGTGAGGGTGCATATCATATTTAAAACTCGACATCATCATTAAATCACGGAAGACGTGGAACTTTGAAGTAGATGCGCATTGGCCTAAAACCACTTATCTTAAAACACGAGAGGGAAGCGAACTATGATCACAAAAGAATCAAATTTCTCCCTTGTAGGCACCTCTGCACATCACACCAGCCACACTTTGGGCGATAAAGACAAAAGAGAGAGGAGTGGGACAGTAAGACTGGAGTTGTAGGGCAGCTGTGGAGCCAGCCTTTGTCTCCCGACTCCAGGCAGGCCCTTTGGAACAAGGCCTCTTTGACCAGAGCTTATCGGGATGTTTAGCCAGACCAGTAAGATGAAAGAAAGATTTTTTTTTTTCTACAAGTAAATAGAAAATGCCATTCTCTTAAAACCAGATCCTCCCCTAGGGAAATAGTTTCATTTTAAAAGATATAAAACAAAAATGAAAAGGGTTAGCCATGTAACAATTAAGAAGCTACACTAATTTTAAGGCATTTTATGTCGATTTTGCATTGAAGACAGAGCAAGAGGAAAGGTTCCACACTAGTGAAAGAGCACATATATACATACATATGCATAACATACAGGTATTACTTACACTAGTCAGTGTCCTTGCAAGTTTTTCTTTTGTGTGTATGCAGTTTTCACCTACACATGTGTCTGGGTACCACTTGTTTTCCTGGTGCCCTTGGAAGCCATGGAACTAGAATTACACAATGGCTGTGAGCCACCCTAACAGTACTAGAAGTCAAACCCAGGTCCTCTGGAAGAGTAGCCCGTGATCTTAACCATTGAGCCATCTCTCCAGCCCCTATTCAATCATTTCAAAATTTTTTGTGGGCTGGAGAGATGGCTCAGTAGTTAAGAGAGCATGCCACTCTTCCAGAGGGTCTGAGTTCAATTCCTAGCACCCACGTAAGGTGGCTCACAACCATCTGTAACATTAGTTTGAGGGGAATCTGACATGTAATTTTAAAAAGAGCAATATACTGCTTTGAAGAGGACCCAAGTTCAGTTTCCAACCCCCGCAGGAGGTGGTTCAAAGCCACCTGTAACTCCAGTTCTAGGGAATCTGACTCATCTGACCTCTGTTGGCATCTATACTCAACTGGCATGCACACACACACACACACACACACACACACACACACAGTCACACACAGTCACACACACACACACAGAGAATTAAAAATCACGACCTTGTATATTTGATATATAAAGATGTGTTTCTATAATTTGCTTTGTTTTCTGAGCTGTTTTTATTATAAGCCATGGCCTAGTTGAGCGATAAATATTGTTAACACAAATGATGATATAGACACCATTAGAAGTGCTGCTTACCTTTTAAAACGGTTATCCACAAATGCGATAAAGGTAGAAAATTCGAGAGTTTCTGCTAAGAAGAGGACCCACGGAAGAGCTGGGCCTCAGAAGAAGTGAGCAATGAGCACAGGAAGAAAAGCAGACACAAAGGTGACTTTCTACAGGGTATTGGGCAGGTTACAGTGACTATGTTATAATTGCAAATAACAGATGGGTTTGCAAAAGCTTGATTACTTCTTAATGAATTTTTAAAGACTTCCTTTAGTGCAGTCACAATTTTTCTACTATGTGGTCTTTAACAACAATAACATGCTCTTACCCTCTACGTGTTAACTGGCCTCCTTGGAAGAATGGTAAACGGTGTGTTTAATATTAATTAAACTAATACAGGAGTTTGAGACCTATTTGTATTTGCAAACAATCCCTTTGCAAATAAAAATCCCTTTTCAGAGATAAATGGGGACAGAGAGACGAGAACCTTTGAGACTTGCCAGCAATAAAACATCTCCAATTTACATCACTCTATTTACAAAATACACTGGGAAAAAAATAGCCTCCACTTCACTCTGTGAGGTTGGGCACTACAGTTACTCAGGATAAACATTGTAGACCATCTTTTTGATGCATCTACGACATAGACTCACGTGTATTGCAGTATAAGAACCCTTATAACTTTTGTACCCTCATCCAGGGCAGGTTTTCATGGAAACCAACAGAAGCTAGACTTCAGGGAACCTCACTTGCAAAAGTCTATTTCAAGGATACACTCTAGCATGTTCTCACAGTCTTGCATTTTGGTAAAATTTGCAGATTATTTGAATTGCAATTGATTTTGGAGTGCTGGTTTTGCTGACTTTTCTCCATCCCATGCCATGTAAGTGATCCCGGGTATATTCTGGATCTGACTCAAAGGAGCGTGAGTCAGGGAAAGCATTTAGATTGTGCTTGGGCTTAGTGGCATATAGAAATTGGTTTGCAGTCAGTGTGTGTATGGTTAAGTTATTGCTAACTGCCCTGGTGTAGAAATGACAACTGGGAATTTTATGACTACCTGAACTAAGTCACAGAGCCAGAAACGGTGCTGTAAATGTGTTTCGTAGTATCTAGCACCTGAAGGACGTGGATAGTGCAGAAGAAAACAGAGTCGGAAGCTTGTCTTTGGTCCTTTCTAGACTTAATATAAAAATAAATATAAATTAACCATGTCCAGGGAGTGTCTGCATTCCTATTCTCTATTTAAAGAATTTTAGGAAATTTCTGTCATGTGAGGGGGTGATTAAAGATCTCAGACTCCCCAAAAGTAGGAACAAATCATTTTAGGAGACCTCAGGTTACTCAGCAAAAACCACTTTAATCCTCTACATTTTATGATGTTTGTAGCATTTGTCGCTCAACTTTGTAATTGTTGAGACTCGGTTTAATTCTAAATAAGTATTTATTTTGTATCATCTTTGATATTTATAGCTTCTGATGTTTAAGTTTTTGTGTTAATTCACTGGACTAATGATGGCTGACTGGTCAGACACTATTTCTGACTATATCTTCGAGGGTGAACCAAGAGAAGATTAGCATGTGAATCTGTAGGCTGGATATGTGCAGCGACATAGCTGGTCATCATGCAACCCACAAAGGACCAAACAGAACTCAAAAGCATGGAAATGGCATGATTGCTCCCTCTATGCCAGAACCCCCATCTCCTGCCTTCAATGTTCCTGGTTCTCAGGCCTGCTTCCTTGAACCAAATCACCAACTTTCCTGGTCCTTTGACTCACAAAGGAAAGACCAGGGGAATTCTAAGGCTCCATAATCATATAGGACACATCATAAGTACTCATAATAAATGTAAGTATCTTGATAGAAAATAAAAGAGAGAGAGATGATTATCTCCTATTCGTTATGTTTCCCCAGAAAACACTAATACAGACCTCATACTTTTTCCAAGAAAGTTTCCAAAAATTGAATTAGCTGCAAACATCTCTAAAGTCTGGGTCACCATTCATATTCCTGATTTAAAAAAAAAGGACACATTTTCCCCAACACAAGAGTTACACAGTTCTATTTCTAACCATTATTGTCTTTGAGTTTTTATTAATTTATTTTATGTGTATTGGTGTTTTGCCTGAGTGTATATCTGTACACCATATGTGAGTTACATGCAGGTGCTAGGAATTCAACCTGGGTCCTCTGGAAGAACAGTTAGCACCCCAAACACTAAGCACCCTCTCCAGTCCTGTTATCTTTGATAGATTTAAGAAAAATCTAATTGCAAGGGAGAAAAATTAAAAGAAGGCCAAGAGGAAGGAGAGAAAGAACCAATCAGTGGCTGTGGCAGGTGGGGGATGGGGGCGGGGTGGGGTCGGGGTGGTGGGGGGGTGGGGGGGGGGGGGGGGGGGGGGGGGAGGATCTCTCTCACATGGAGAGGCTTTGTCACCTAACCTGGAATCAAAATCTTACTGCCACCATTATGACCTACGTACCCAGTTATTTCACCTCTTTACCCACAAAATGAGGGTGACACTACTCAAGCTGCAGGGTTGTGAGGAATAACTTGTGACAGACTAAAGGGCCTGGCTGAGTGCTCAGCACAGGTAAGGCATTTGATTAAAAACGCAAGATTCCTTATTCCAAAATGTGCAATCTTGTTATTTTTCCCAAACCATAGTTCCATTAGGATGTGCAAGCAAAAAATAATAATTTCAGCATTTTCACAGCAAATTTTGAGCAGTCCAACATATGTAGGAAGTTCATTTCTTTTTCTGTCAAGACACAGAACTGTCTGTACAAGGTGTGAGAGTACGTCCTCTTCTGTTCTGAACAGAAGTTAGCCAAGTGTTGTGCATGAGCTGTTAACAGAGTGAAACCGGGTAGCAAACCTCTATATTTGGGATCCTGAAGTTCTGCCAGAGAACCGTATATCAAAGAGCCCCCACCCTGGGGTTACTGATAGATGGTGGGACCCTTAGGAGGAAGGGTCTAGTGAAAGAAAGGCCTCTGAAGTCATGCCCTTGAAGGGGATATTCCAGGCCACAACCCCTCTTCCTCTCTTCTTCCCAGACACAGTTAAGTGAATAGTTTCCTTTGCCTAACGCTCCCACCAATGGCCTGCGATTGGCCCCTAAAATGAGTGAACTAACTATGGACTGAAGTCTTCTCAAGTACGTCATCATAGACTCTGATAAGCACACGTTTCAGGGGTCTTCATAAACACACAAGGCTTTGCAGCTGAGTTCCTAGACTTCAGAGACAGAGTAACCGTTCAGGCAGCCACCTCTTCTGTTTTTCAAAGGCAGCTGAGGGATAGTAAATGAGGAAAATTCACAAACAAATGACAGGATTGCTAACAGCTCAGAAGTCAGCCCATGGTCTGGGTGTCCACTAAGTGGATCTGCACAGCTGTGCTGCTATGAACTGTAAGAACAGAACAGCTTTAGAAGTTTCCACTGAAAAACAGAAAACTGGCAGTGTTGAATTCAGGGGAAAAATGGAAACGAGGAAGAGTTACAGTGGGGGAGAGGGGAGCTAATGGTTAAAACATCACAAAAGAACCTGAAATTCCCCAATGCTCCTATCCATTCACTACTATGCAGTACACATAGTTCTTTATCCTTAGGCTGGAAGGGGCTATAACAGCTACAAAGCTGTGGATGGAAGTATTCAGTGGTCCATTAAGCTCAGGAAAGCTAGTTCTTGGTACATGAGCTTTTCACCTGAGGTCTTTACTAGGCATAGTTATATTTCCTCTCTTGCTGGAGGATTTGCGTTCTGCCCAACCCTCCAAAGTCATTTCTGTCTTCCTCCCTCTTAGACTTTGGAGCAGCATTGCTCATTCTGTAGCCTTTTTACAACTGGATAAATACAAATTTATCCATCTGTGCTTTTCATCTTTCCACTGCCCACCGATCTAGAATCTTGGGGCTAGAATGGGCCAAAGAAGTCATTCAAGATTCTCTTTGATGATCAGAAACCATTGTTACAGTGATCTTCAAAGGGGGGCATGTAACTGTGTGCTCCATAAATGGCAGTTCGTTCCTTCCTCTCTCATTTGGCTTTACTATTACATCACAACCCTCCCCTGCGATTCTCCCCACAAGTCATGCTTCATTTTCTCTGTAACCTCCAAAATCCATCTCAAGCTCTCTTCACAAATTAGCCCTATGAATCTTATGAAACACATACACAAGTACAATTGAGAGCAATCACATCCTGTCTCTTCCTCACACAGCCTAACAACCAGGATTCTTTTAAGCACTTCTGTCTCAGGGTAGAATTCATAACTCCCATTCCCCCCACCCTGTTCATTCATTTCCATCAACCTGTATTCAGTGCCCCACATCTGACAGGCACGTTGCTAATTGTCTAGGGTCTATTGGTATTAAATAGCTCCATGGATGGATGGAATTGCTCAGGACAGGTACAGCCAAGAAGAATTACAAGGTTTCTTTAGAGCATTTATTAGACATAGAACTGGAGTGCCAGGGGGCTGGGGATACAGCTACAGCTCAGTGTAAGAGCACTTGCTCAGCAGGGAAAGCTGCCAGCCCTGGAGGAGTTAATGGGGAGAGTAGATGTTAACCAGAGGAAGATAGTGAAGGAACAGGTGGAGGGATGACCTTGGCCAGGAAGTAACAGGGAAACAGGCTAAGTAGATAGGAGTACTATTGATGCAGAGGGAGGCAAAATCAGCGTGGAGTAAGAAAGGGCATGGGGGCCAAACCAAATAAAGCTCTTTATGACAGGGTGACAGGGCCCCAGAGCAAGTGAAAGCCATTGAAAGATCACAAGCAGGGGCCTGAGAGATCTGTCTCCAGTAGAAACTCAGGAGGCTATTCCGTGTCTCAGAAAAGAAGTAATGATGGCCTGTGGACTAAGGTTCTGGGAGAGAGAAGACTGGTGTCTAGGTATAAGATTGAAAGGACATGGCAACATCGTAGACACGGACCAAGGAAACACCAAGTGCCTAGCTGAATAACAGGATGGATGGTGCCACTTCCCGAGGACAGGTGTGTGAGGAAGGCAGATCATGAAGTTGGGTGTTGGTGACTCAGAAGGCGTTCATCTTTCTGCATCCTCTCAATTATAGGCTCTCAGGATGTTGGTAACTTTTTTTCTTTCCTACAAATACAGCATTCTCCCCCTCCCATTAGTTAGAGGAATTTTATAATTACCACGATAAAATGGTTACACTTTTAATGTCATATTTAATAGTCAGAAATATTAAAGTGCAGCTTCATCTTATCACAGCAATTGACTTCAATGCTACCCATATAGAATTACACAAATTCCTACACAAGAGTAGTGTAAAATCTCTGCCTTCTCTTTTAAATTCCACACAATCTTTTACTCCTACACCCAAACTATTAAATCTTTCTCTTCTCAAACCAACCACAAGGACACTGACCACTTTCCAGCTCCTTCAGGTATCACATAACTATGAACAGCATTTCAATATTTCATAACACACACACACACACACACACACACACCACATACTCACATGCCTGCGTACAAGCACAATCACACACATACTAAACATAGCCCAGAGCTTTGTGGTACTAAGTGATTGCTCTGCCACTGCACCCCCAGCTCTCATGACTTCCTTTTCACATTCTTACTTATTTTGTGTGTTTGTGTATATACATGTATATGTATATGTATATGTATACGTGTACATACCCAAGACTCAGTTCTTTTCTTCTAGCATGTGAGTCTCAGAGACCAGACTCAGGTCACCAGGTTTGGCAGCAAGAGCTTCCACAACTTGAACCATCTCACCAGCCCCATTATGACTTAACAAAACAAACTAACAAAACCTTACAACTTTTAAAAAACTTTGGTGCAATCTCGAGCTAACCATTTACCCTAAGGAGCTAAAAACTCTTCACATGTCTTAGAATGTGCTATAGTAAAACATGTGTCATTTCACATAGGGAGGCTGAGCCTATACAGCAATCCTCTAAACCTTATTGAGTATACTGAGCCTCAACATAGATTTATTTGAGAAGGGAAATTAGAGTGCCCTCAAGTTTTAGAGTATAATTCAGGTCAGGGATACGAGTCAAACTTTTTAAAGTCCACATTCAATTCAAGTTGAAAGTTGATTGCTCTGTTTTTCCTGGTTACTCAGGTGATATTATATTCTTTTGGAGTCTTTGATGGAGTTGAAGGTGAGGTAGTGATAGTTGCAGTTTTTGTTAGTTATGTTAGAAGATAAATTAGGTACAGAGCTTTGGACTCATCGAGATAGAATAAAAATGGAGTATTTTCTCCAAATATGCCAAATACAAATGGACTGGACATTGTAAATGTAATTCCTACCTGATAATTGTTCTTATTATTTATAGTTTTATTATGCTAGAGTTAAAACCTTTCCTTTTTATTTAGACAAAAAGGGGAAAATGTTGTGGAACAATCTTTTTGTACACTGTGAATATGTGTCACTCTGATTGGTTTAATAAAAAGCTGAATGGCCAATAGTTGGCAGGATTTTCAGGACAAAGAGAACACTGGGAAGAAGAAGAAGAAGAAGGCAGAATCAAGGGGAAATGCAGAACAAGCAGCATGGACATTACAAAGTACAGGTAATAAAGCCCACAGGGCAGAAAGTAAATTAATAGAAATGTGTTGATTTAAGTTAGAAGAGCTAGTTAGGAACAAGCCTAAGCTATCAGCAGAGCTTTCATAATTAATAAGTCTCTGCATCATGATTTGGGAACTGGCAGGAAGCACAGAAAGATCCACCTAGCAGAGACCAAGGCTCTGTTAGCCCAGATTATCTCAAATTCTTGTCTGTTAAATTAGTCAACCTGTGTTTTCTGCTCCCTCCTCTTACCTTCCTTTTGCCATGGATCTGTAAAAGGACAGATTTAGGTTGACAAGGTTGACAAGGTTGACGAGGCTGCTGAAAGGAAGCACAAGCTGAAGGCTCTTCTCAGTCTCAGCCTGGTGTCATTATTGTTACCATCTTTTGCTCTGAATAACAGCGTCCTACCCCTGTGAAGCACCTGACCCCACAACTTCTCCAATAGTGATGAAGTACCCTTCATTCATTCAGCTGCATAAATGTGTCTCATTTGTGCCAGATATGTGTTTGGTAGTGGTGCTGAAACAACAAATGCAAATAACCATGTTCCTTCACTGAGGTGAAGGAAGAGTTCATTTAGAGATGAAAATTCTGAATGCTGCGAAGAATGAGGATTACAGTAGTCAGAGCGGATATGGGACACAAACTGGAAGGCTATTATTGCAATAATCCAATGAGGAAGGAGAAGATAGTAGGATGATTATGGCAAGTCTAATAACTATTTGAGAAATGGCTAGTGTGTTAGCTACTTATCACCTTGGAAACCTTCTGATGGGTGGCCCACATATACAGAGGTCTGAGGAAAAGCAGTGTTGTTTGCCTGCCTGCCTCTGCGTCTTGCTGGGATGTCCATGTGTTACTGCTGTTGCCATCAAACTCCAGATTCTTCAGTCTTCCAACATGGACTCCAGATTCTTCAGTCTTCCAACATGACTGACTCTCTAGGAATCTTCCAGGTCTTCAACACCAGAATGGGACTGCTGAAGGATTCCGCTTTATGGACTGAACAGCTATGCAGTTCTTAGCTTCTAGTATGTAGATGGCCATTTTCGTATTACCCAGCATGGTGGTTTGAATGTAATTGGCTCCCATAAGCTCACAGGGAGTGGCACTATTAGGAGATATGGCTTTGTTGAAGTAGGCATGGCCTTGTTGGAGGAAGTGTGTCACTGTGGGCATGGGCTTTGAGGTCTCATATACGCCCATGCCACATCCAATGCTTCAGTCCATTTCCTGTTGCCTTCTAATCAAGATGTAGCCAGCACCACATCTGCCTGCATGTCACCATGCTCCCTGCTATGATGATAATGGACTGAACCTCTGAACTGTAAGCTGCCACCCCAACTAAATGTTTTCCTTTATAAGAGTTGCTGTGGTCATGGTGTCTCTTCACAGCAATAGAAACCCTGACTAGGACATCTTCCTTGTAAGCCATTTCATTAAGTGTGTGTGTGTGTGTGTACATTTTTTCAGTTCTTTCCCTTTAAAAGACACAGTCCTTTGAAATAATTGGGAAAAAGAGGTAAGGAGGAGGAGGAAAGGAGAAACCAAGATGATAAGGTTTCATGGTCTGAGCTTTCAGGTTGATTGATGGAGAAACCGTGTTGGAGCCCATTTAGGTTTCCTAGTGGCTTTACTCAGCAGGTCTGCATAAAGAGGATGATTGGACCACAGGCCTGAGTACCAGGTATCTGAGATGGTTTGCACTTGGCTGTGCTGGTGGGAGGTCTTTTGCTCCACCCCTTGGCATTCCATTAAAAGGCCTTTGCCAGAGACAGTCAGGGCCAGATGGATTAGGATCCAGGCCCTCTCGAGGCTATCTGTTTCTCTCCCCTCTAAATTTTTATCTAATATTTCTGCTGCTCCTGCTCAAGAGTACCCTGGGGAAAAGTGGGGGTGGGATGGCCCCCCACAAAACTGGAAAAGGAATCAGTTTGGGGGTGTAGTTTGTGGGTTCTCTCTGCACACATTCAATCCACCATGTTTGTAAGGCATCCAGATGGAGGCATTGAATAGTAACTGGACATACAAGGCTGCAGTGCACTGACAGTGTACGTTTGAGAGTTATTGGTTTGAAGGTAGTGATTGAAAGCTATGGGAATGGCAGACCTCCTCAAGCAAAAGAGAACAGACTTTGCAGAGCTCACAAACTGGGCTCCTTACATTCTTATATCTACGCCAAGTCTGCCACCCTTAAGAGCAAGCAGTGCTGAGCTCTAGATCCCTATAAGCCACTCTAGGCGGAAGCCAAGGAACAGCCTACCAAGAGGTAGAAGAAATTCACCCTTCCCTGTTCAGTGTCCCACTTGATCACCTGAGCCATGGAGCAGTTAGTCTCTGGTATTCAGAAGACCGTGGCTTACAAGTCGCATTCATTCCCCACTAGCTGGATGCTGACATCTGAACCAGACCTTGGCTGTTGCCCTGAGGCCAAAATAAAGTAACTGCAACCCTACAGTCTCACCTGTGTCTGAGCAGACCTACTACATTCTTCTGAAGGCCCATTTAGGCTCAGGCTACTCACTCCTACCACACCATCTCATGAATTTTGATTTAAAAAAAAAGTCATCGAATCCTCCCAACCTTTAGCATCTTCACCTAATCATGACCTTAATCTTCTATCTGTTTAGGGACCTGGATTTGTGAAATATTTGCTGTGAGAGCTCTGGGAATGCAAAGGGTGAGAGGCTTGTTCTCAGTTTGACAGTCATTTACCTATTGACTGCTGCATGCCAACAGAAACATCACCACCAACAACGAAAACTACCACACAAGCCAAGCCCTGTGTCAAATCCTGTCTCCATAACACCAGGTACAAGGGGAAGAACATCGAGGAGACATTTCAAAGCATCTGTGGATGAAGACAACAATGACCATGACCTAGGGGCTCCTCTGGCCTACTCAAGTCATGAGTAAAAATGATGTGTGTCACAGACAATCTAGTATGTATCGTCTGTCTATGGTAAAGGTGTCTCTTACACCAGGCTTTGCCATGTTGCAAAGTGAGCCTGAGGGAGTAAACAGCACATGAGGCAGGGTCACATAGGCATTTGTATATTGACATATAAGCAAATAATTACCACACTGAATATAGTAGCAACATCTAGTAATCAAAGCAACAGATGGTCTTAGGAAAGGCAGAGTTGTGTGCATTTCCCAGCAGAACCAGAGAATGTTTCTCCTCTCAGTCCACACAACCTGAGTCTAAGGATGCAGAGGGCATCTCCAGGAAGACCAGTAATAAGCAGAGGAGGGATTCTAAGCTAGAGAGAGGAGTGCATTGGAATTCACAGAGGAGCACAAGCAGATGGCATGTCTGGGATACCACACCCCTGCTGGTACCTACGAGTGAAGACATTGGCATGCAGACATTACATTCAATAACAATGAATCATTCAGAATTGAGAGTGTTGTCTAACCTTTTCATTGCCCCTCCCCCCCCCACACACAACTTCATTCAGGAGACTGTCTCAGCCAGCCTTGAAGGAGGTTCTAAACACTTCTCCTTTGGTGGTAGGGGGCACTGAATGCCAACCTTAGGACCCTGTGCATGCTAAGTGTCTACCACCGAGTTACACTCCCATCCCCAAACACCTCTCTTGCAAGCCAATTTTCCTTCTTAAAAAGCAGGTTTGGGGGGCCAGGCAGTAGTAGAGCACACCTTTAATCCCAGCACTAGGGAGGCAGAGGCAGGCAGATCTCTGTGAGTTCAAGGCCAGCCTGGTTTACAGAGCAAGTTCCAGGACAGCCAAGACTACACAGAGAAGCCTTGTCTTAAACAACAACAACAACAACAACAACAACAACAACAACAACAAAAGCAGGTTCCAGGCTTAGAAGACTGTTTTGGTGTTTTGTTTGTTTTGTTTTTCACTATGTAGCTCAGTCTGGACTCTAGTTCATGATCTTCCTACTTCAGCTTTCCAAGAACTGGCAGTACAGGTGTGTGCCACTGCACATGTAACACTGTCTGTCTACAGAATTTGCTTTGAATGTATTTAGTCTTCTTGTTATAGCATATGTCATTGATTTTTTTTTCACTTACAGCAAGGATATGAATTTTTTTCCTAAACAAATTTGCTAATGGGTGATTTAACTAATAAGTACAGAAAAATAGGAGTTAATCATATACATGGTAATTGCAGTCAGAATTATGACAATGGTCTGAGGTTTCAGAATACTGTCTGTCTAGGAGACAGGTCAGTAGCTCCCTGTTATCACTGGGTTGTTATAAGGAGACTATGGCAAAATGGATAAAGTATAAAAACTCAGGCATTCCTGTTGCCCGCCCCCCCCTTTTTTTTCCTAGCTGTCCTGGAACTCTTTGTAGACCAGGCTGGCCTCAAACTCACAGGGATCCACCTGCTTCTGCCTTCTCTGGAGATCCACAGAGGCTTCCGAGTGAGACCTTACTCAAGGTCAGAGAATCTGAGCTTGCTTTACCCAGCAGGGCTGTGTAAGGAGATGATTTATACAAATACAGGCATATTTACCAGGTGTTTGGAAGGGTCTACACTTGGCTGTATGGTGTGCTTTGATCTTGCAAGGGGGGAGGTCCTATGCCTCTCCCCTCAGCATATTATAAAAAAAAGAAAGCCCTTTTGAATAAAGTGCTAGGCTGTTGGGTATTGACCCAGGGCCCTCCTGAAGCTATCCTGTGTCTCTGTCTTTCTCCTCGTCATCTAGGTCTATCTTTCTACCTAATATTTCCTAATTCCTTTCTCCTCCACCCAAGAACCTTTCAAAAGGTAGGAGTAGGCTGGAGCTGGATCCCCACAGAGCCCCACACCTCCTGAGTGCTGGGATTAAAGGCATGCACCACCACCACCACCGTCTGGCTCCTGGCTCCCTTTTTTTATTTTCTAGCCGGGTGACTTCCAAGAAATGCTCATACTCTTCAAGTCTCTGTCCCCTTAGCTTCCTATTGTAGATCTGGTTTACAGGAATATAAAGAATAAAGACAATCAATGCGAAGGTCATTTGAACATATACGGATATAATTAACTTTGTTTATAACTTTTCAACATGCTTTTCAAGGTTAACCAGATTGACCCAATTTCTCTAATTCTGTTAGACTGCAGGTCTGAACAGCTGTAATTTGCCTTAGAAAAGAATCAAATATAGCATTTTTCCATTAACTTATATAGGAAGTTAATAACACAGCCTAATGCTCCCAGCTATTCCCAGGCCACCCACTATGGTTGTAAAGTGGGGAGGTGGTCACCTCCCCAGCCCGAGTCTCATGTCCCCATACTGGGTCCTCATGTTCTTCTGCAGGCACAATTTTGTAGCTCTTTCAAAATAAACTTTCATCAGCTGGGTGTGGTGATACATGTACTCGGGAAGTAAAGGCAGGAGGCATTCAAAGACATTCTTGGCCAACCTGGGCTATATGAGTCTGTCTCAAAATACCAAAACGTGGGGCCTGGGGAGATGGTTCAGTGGGAAATGCGCTTGCTGTGCAAGTTTGAGGAGCTGAGTTCTGACGCCCCGGCCCCATGTGAAAAGCTGTGCTCAGCAGCACACACCTGTATATAAAATGCCAGCACCAGGAGGCAGAGAGAGGCATCCTGACGGCTGCTGGCCAGCCAATCTAGTCAAAACAGCCAGCTTCAGTTCGAGAAAAACTATCTCAAGAAATAATAATAATAATAGTAATAATAATAATGTAGAAGAGAAACTAAGAAAAGACATCTTGCTCTAGCCTCCTTGTCCACCCAGTGGCCACCCACACACAGCACACGCACATACATATATGTGTATACATCACACACTCTCTTCATATACACATAAATACACACAGCACACAGAAAAAATAACTGACTAAATAAGTAAACAATAAAATAAACTTCCCCCAAAAAGGCCCACAGGATTATTTAAGCAACATAGCTGCCTCTCTACATACACACTACACAGAAGGAGGAAGAAGTTGATGGGCCCCACCCCCTACCAGCGTCAGCCACTCTTCCCTTCTCCCCTGGGGAAGAAGCCTGTGACATTGCTACTGGGGTAAACCCAAGACTGTGGGTGCCACCACACAGTCCTCCAACTTCCCACTTCAAAGCCAAGTGTGCGCTGAGAGGAAACTCAGAACCGGTTTTGGTCGGTGTGTGACACCACACTTGAGTGAGAGGTGAATGGGACTAGCCTGGCTCCCTTAGTGCAGAGAGCCCGATCTAGCACTGGTTAAAATGACCTAAGTAGGAGCCTGAAAGCAGTTTCCTCACAAATCATAATCTGTCCTTTTCCAAATGAGGCTTGACCTGTGGGGAAAGGGGTCACTGGGGGGTTTTCTTCTGCTGTGCTCTGCTTCCGTTTCCGGGAAGTGTGTCACTAACTGGGTCATCTGCTACAGAGGAAAACAAGTGCAAGAAAGACACTGGCCACCTCCTGACTAGTTCTGCCGTTCTAGTTAAAGCACCGTGCACCAACGCTTACGGCTGGTCATCTTCAGCGTGGTGACAGATCTGCCCTTTACATTTATATTTCATTGCCATGCTTCTAAATAAACTGCTAGATCTAAATGGCCCACACGTTGTTATTTCTTCTAACAATACAGAACAATTATAAAAGCACTTTTTAGATATGTAGAGTGTAATCAGTGTAATGAACATACATGTTTTCAAATGAAAATAACCTGACATTTTAAACAAGTTTTTAAAATGCTTATACACCCACATGCTGTTGGGAACTGTAGCTTTGATTGGCTAAAAGGACTGAAAATTATTATGCTCTGTCTCCCCTACCCACCACATACGAGAAATTACCTGTTATATCTAAATGATCTCATCAGCCCATTAATGATCTGATTATGGTGATGGAAATGTTCTTCATTTTGCAAATCCTGGTGACATTAACATAATCACAGAAACACGCAGGAAAACAAGTGTGTTTCTTGGGTATAGTATTTCATCTATTAAGCTATGAATAGTTTCAAAAATTGTCTTTGAAACACTGAAAAAATTACCAAAGCATCAAAGAGTAATAACGGAAGAAAGCAAGGTATGTGTTTTCCCCACAGAATGTTTGCTTCATCTCAGGATCCAAATGTTCCAAGTTCAAGTAAACCCTCCCAAGCCTGCCTGGTCCTCCAATTGTAAGTGTGAATAACTACAAGCTGGATCCGACCTGTGCCTATGAAAACAAGTAAAGCAGCAGAAACACATTTCCTAAGCATCGAAAAGCCACACCCAGAAATAAGTACCAGTTATTTTTAAAGTTAGCACAAACAAAACAATACCTGTTCTTCGGCTCTTTGGGTTCTCAGCGTTGATAAATACTTCCTAATCGAGTGGAGAGGATACTTTTTGAAGTAAGAAAATCTAGATGGAGGCAACAAATTCTCCATAGTGAAGGAAGCCAGAGGGTCCTTGTCTGCCCCTCCCTGCCAGCAACCAAACACAACGAGAAACTTGGCCTCTAACACCTAGTGGGTTGTTTGACGCTCCTCCAACACTTCCACTGCAAACAAAGCAGCCGTCCTCGTCTTATATCCCTGTCTTTGGGTGAGAGTTCCTGGAGAAAGTAGAAAGCTGAGTGTGGCCGATTATCTAGAAGTCTCCAGAAAGGCAATGCCCAGGGGCGGGAGCCAGGGGCCGGAGCCAGAAAGAAGTGAGGGGCTGGTCCACAGAATGTAAACAGCCCAGTGACAGAGATGTGACTGACTGTCCTATTTTGAGCAGCAGTGCTCTGTTGCAAGCTATGTTAATATTAGCTAGCTGGTGACTTTCCATACCCACAGACTCTCGTGAGGTTTCCTTTTAATTCTTCCAACAGTGTTTCTTTCTTTTTTTTTTTTTTTTTTTTTTTATATGGCATGACATGCGGTTTTCCCAGCTTCCTCTTAGATTTCTTGTCATATCAGCACACACAACCTTCAGCTGTGTTTCAGCTCGAAAGTGTTGGTTCTTTCAGCCTGGAGAAGCTCTGTTTCAGGGGACTTCTTTTTTGAAACTGAACAAATCACACATACACACACACACACA
This sequence comes from Peromyscus aztecus, assembly GCA_902168405.1. NCBI lineage: Eukaryota > Metazoa > Chordata > Mammalia > Rodentia > Cricetidae > Peromyscus > Peromyscus aztecus. The sequence continues at coordinate 24,011 of CABHPQ010002135.1, forward strand.
CACACACACACACACACACACACGTTCAGGGGCATCATGGAGTTGGCCAGCTCTGTGGACGTTCAGTGTTCTCCATGGTGCATTGTGCTACATGCCAGCAACCAGATACTTTGCGTTAATTGGACAATGGCTGCAAACAGATCCTTTTCTGAGTTAAAAGGCTTCTTGCCCTGAATCCTTATCGCAAATCCACAGGCTGAATTTGGAACCATTAAATTTCCTCAGGCTTTCTCTTGAGTGTTTGGGAGAGCACACTTCTATTATAAAAGGGATTCATGCCTTCAAAGGAGGAAGAAAAGGGGGTAGAAAAGAACATGACAAGAGGTCTGTGGTCTTAAAGGATATGAAATTATAAATTTGAAAGTTTATTTTCTTTGTCATCTATTGAGGTCACAGCGTTTGCAATCTAAGTCTTCAGAGCCTCCCTCCCCACCATATGAATGTGTGTGTATGTGTGTGAGTGTATGTGTGTGTGATGAGTGTGTGTGTGTGTGTGTGAGTGTATGTGTGTGTGAGTGAGTGTGTGTGTGTGTGTGTGTGTGTGTGTGTGTGTGTGTGTGTAGATGTACAGACCCATGCTGGCCCATCAGGCCAGGGGGTCAATATCCTGGTCTATTACTTTCTACCTTAGTCCCTTGAAACAGGATCTCTCAGTGCCTGGAGCTAACTGGGCAAGCCAGCAAGTCCCAGCCATCCTCCTGAGTTTGCTCTCCGCGGGACTGTAGTTAAACGACTGTACAGCCAGGCCAGGATCTTTATGCAGGTGCTAGGGATTCAAATCCCCATCCCTACTCCAGCACAGCAAGTGCTCTTGCCTACGGAGCCGCCTCCCAACCCCCATCTTTGCTCTTTCCTAGCCCTTAAAGCCTTTCAGGAGCCGAGGTGACTGGTGGAAACAGATCATTTCAGTTGAGGGCTGTCATGGAGGAGCTAGGATGGACACCCATCAAAAGGCATGTAACTCAGAGATGTGCTTCAGGGTGAAAAAGCCAGTCTCCCCTCCAGTGAGAGCAGACTTTGGGAGGAAGAGGAGGTAGGCAGAGCCCATGTCACAGACTGGCACTCCTGGATGGGTCACTTGCCTTCAGGGGACACACCTGATGGCCTGAAGCAGAGTGTGCCACCCGCAGTGAGACCATCTGTCAGGCTGGCCTGGGGCCCGCCATCAAGGTGATTTTCCAGACTCACCAGGGCCTGGAGGCAATTCCAAGAAGTCCTTCCCTATTGCTGCTGGGGAAGGACTCCTCAGAGGCCCCGCCCTGCTGCCACCTCTAGGTTGGCTGCTGTCTGCTTCCAGAAGCTCTGAGTGTCCTCTTCACCATGCTGGGGACTGCAGACTCTAACGAGGGCAGGAGAGAAGCGGTGTGCTCGCTGCCAGTTCATGACCCAGAAAGGCAATCAGCTCACAAGCGCAGACACCTGGGCCATCCCAAGTCCCCAGAAAGAGAAAGGGCCCCAGGGATAATAGGGACGAGTTCTGCTCACATCCATTCCGGGATCCACAAGCTGCTCCCTTACAGCTCCTCTGAGAGTATTTGAACTTTTATGCCTTTATTGTGGGCAGAAGCCCACGGCCTGCCCAGCATGGCTGCTGATCAAAACCTTCTCCCAATGAGGAACACAAAGCAGAATTCAGTTTAGACCAGATGGTTGTTTTGTGATCACCGTTTCCAGGCCCAAGGAGGGTGGTGAGAAGAGATGAGAAGGGAGGAAGAAGACGGAAAAAAAGAAAAGCACAAAATAAATTTCTATTCTATTCTAACATAAAGCAGAAAACATAAAATAGATAGGGGTGAGCTAGAGGTGGGGCTCGGTGGTAAAGCAGGCCCCTGGGTACAGTCCTCAGGGCTGCGAGCAAGGAAAAAAGGAAAGACAGAAAAGAGCGAAACAAATGTAACTGAGACTCCTTTAGGTGTTTAACTAATAACAAGTATAAATCACAGGGAACATTTATTTGGCCTCTGGACAGGACAGTAAATTATTTGTTCTATGTTAATGTAATCTTCTAGCAGCCCTGAAATGAAGATCCCGAGAAGGTAAACAACAGTCAGGTCACACAGCTACAAAGCAGAGGGAAAGGGGTTCTAGCCAGAGAGGCCGTACCACTGCCCAACCGCTGCACAGCCTCTTAACCCACACCCAGAAACACGCTAAGGATCCAAACCTGTGAAGCTGTTAAAGAGAGAAACACATGTCCCCTGATAGGAATTGACTCACGAGGATGATTAGATTTAAGACCAGATGCATCTTTATGAGAAAAAAAAAAAGCATATAATTTGTATCCTGAATTCTATAAATAAAATACGCATCACCTATGTTTTTATCTTCTTTGTTGCACTGGGTATCAAACCCAGGCACTCACACACACTAGGCAAGTGTCTGCCACCGAGCCACTTACCCAGCCAGCCCTTCTTATAACTTTTATTGTGACATAGTGTCTTGCTAAATGGCCCAGGCAGGTTGGTCTCGAACTCTTGGTTCTCCTGTCTCGGCCTCCTCCAGAGTAGCTGGAGCTCCATGTGTGTGCTTGATTTACCTAGATCTTAAAGATTCCCTTGTGCTATGATTCCTGTGATGTCATGGAGAGGCTGTGTCTGTAGATACAGGCATTCTGCTCCCAGATTTTGAAAACTACAGCACTTTCTGTTTCTGTTGACATGGGTTGCAACAGCCCATCTCATGCTAATATAAGCTTGGGTGAAGACTTTTACACGCCCCCTTTCTCAGATGGGAGTCATAACCAGCTTGTGTTTCTAGTGTGGACATCTCTGTTGCTGTGGCCTTCACGAGTGCCAGTTTTGATTGCTCCTGTAACTCAGTTGTACTGGTGAAGGGCCGCTGACCAGAGTCCTCCTGACTGCAATGTACATCTGCAAGGACCAGAAGGCCTCTGGCACAGCAGCACAGTCGGGGATAAGGGCAATTATCTGCTATTGTGTATAGCTCAGCCCACCCCTTGTCTATTCTATAAGAAAATAGCCAACAGGAGCCAAATATCTAGAAAAGTCATGGACCAAGGCTGCAGTCCCACAGTGACGAGGCAGTCACGTGTTCTCCTTCATTTGTAAGGGCTGTTAGATTTTTAATAAAATGCCTCAAAACCCATCTTTTCCACTGGAAAAGCAACCCTGAAAGGCCCGATAGTGGCAAGAGGTTGAAGCAAGATACGTTTTCGTTTCTTCCTCTTCAAATGTGAAAGGAAAAGGAGAGGGGATGAAAATGTGGGCTTGTGAATCATCTGCCATTGTGTATTGCACAGTTCTATATCTCATCAATGCACAGGGTTGCATACTTATCAAAAGAAAGGGGCAAAGAGAAAAGGAAGGAACCAAGGATTTAATCCAGGCTGGTACTCAGAAAAAGGGCAACAGAAAATGTATCTCCAGGATACCTCTGATTTTTCTCCCAATTGTATCAGGATGAAAACTAAAACCTTACTAATCTCTTTGTCCTTCCAATCAGTGCTGAGAGTTTCCATCAGGAAAATGACTCCCCTCTCTGGGAATTAATCCAACCTAAAATAGAGTGACGAGCAGGCAGGCAGAATGATGGAGAAGCTGCTAGCCCAGAGCACAGAAGCCATTTTTCATTATAAATTCTACGAAGAAATCTCTCTCATTCCTCCCCATCTGCGGGTACTGGCCTTGTCTCTTGCTGTCTTCAAGGACAGTGTTAAATGAGGTCAGCAGAGGGGACTGGAAGCCATTTAACCCTGCTCATCAGGGCAAGTTAATGCAGTGTCAGAGTCCACCTCACAGCAAGATTAAAGTCCATCTGCAACTCCTTAGGACGTTTTCTTAGAGCCCACCCCACACAGGGAATGACCACACTACTGCTACATATGGAGCGTTTTTGCTTTCCTAAAAGCCACATAGAGAATCCCTGGTCATTCCCCATTTCAGCCACAACTCAGAAACTTACACACGTCTAATTGTTCTCTAAGCCGAACAACTTTGACTATCTTTAGTTTTCTAGTTTCACATATTAATGTCTCAGATTTAACAATAATGTCAATGAGACTCTTGTCTTCTATTGAAGAAATAAAGTTATTTTTCTGCAGAGGTCAGGCGCAGTGGTTCTCAACCTATGGGTCACGACCCCTTTAGCAACCCTCTTTCTCCAAAATTATTTACATTACGATTCATAACAGTAAAAAAATTCCAGTTATGAAGTAGCAACGAAGATAATTTTATGGTTGGGGGTCACCACAACATGCAGAGCTGTATTAAAGGGTCTCAGCATTAGGGAGGTAGAGAACCACTGATTGAGAGCCAAACATGAGCACATATCAGAATCACCTGTATGGTTTGTGGATGCGTCTGTGAGGGCTTTACCCTCAGAGTTTCTAATTCAGTTAAGTCTGGGGTGAGAAGCCTCTGTTGTTTTTCTGGTGGTGCTGATGCTGCTAGGCTGGGACCTCACTCTGAGCTGCCAAGTAGGGATGCAGATGTAAACAGATGGCTCGTGCTGAGATGTGGGCCAGAGCTGTTTGAGAGTTTCCATCCAACACACATTTGTAAATGCATTTCCCAATGTTGGTGTGTTCCCCCAAACCAAAGGCCATCTCTTTTCTTATAGTCACTTCTCCATGAAGAGGCTTCTGTAGTGATCGGGTGGCACATGGGCATCCCATGAACTCCCTGTCCTCTCTGGTACATCTTGACTTCACATCGGCTTGCTCTCAAACTCCCTCACTCAGTTCCTCTTACTATGCTGCTGTGACACTATCAGCTCAGGCACTAACACAGAGAGGTCAACGGACAGTCACTGGACCAGAAACCACAGCTCTCCCTTCTCTCCTTCTACCGAGGGTCTTTGCCCCTTTCCGGTTGGAGAAGGAAGTCTAAAATCAGGACTTCTCAAATCCACAGCCCTCCACAAGCTGTTCCCAGCCATAATCTACCCACCTCTGTCTTTAGCGTGGCTGCTTTTAGGTGGGCGCTCTACAATTGTACATCAAGGATTTAACTGCAAACAAGTGCTTTAGAGGAGACACGAGGAGCCACCAGGAAGCTTACTGTTTGAGAAGGACTTCGAGGCGTGTCCTTGGAACTCTGCAGCCTTCTTCTCACCCCCTTCTCCTCCATGCTTTGCTCTTTCAGGGGGCTCAGTACCAGCCCAGAAGATGCAAGAGGCCTCTATGGTCAAGGAAAGTGGCTCAATCCCAGGACAATCTTCAGACTGGTGGCCATAGTACCTATCATTCTCTATGAAAGCCAATAGTGTGATTTTAGCAATAGTAGTTTGTCATTTTTTTTTATTTTAAGTTAGTAGTTTTACCTCCCAGGGCTGACAAAGCGAGTGGGTGGTGGGGGCCGGGTGTGTGGGGGTGAGGGGCTGGTGTGCTCCCATCTACTGCCTCCGATTTGAAAGCTAAGGATGTAAATGGAAGCAGATGTGTATCAGGCTGGGCCTGCTTCAGCAGGTGAGGACCATCAGGATTGAAACAGTGGCACCCCCAGCCCAGGACACCCCCAGCCCATCTCCCTTCCCCACGTCTCTGGTTCTACTGCCCAGGTGGGAGTTAAGTGATCCAAGAACCTGATACCTCAAGATGATCCTCAGATATTTGCCGTGGGCCTGGTGGGAAAACCCAGGCCTGAGGTACCTGTCTTCAACCTGAGTTGGAGGTGAGGCTAAAGGAGCCTGAATGAGATGGCAGATGATTTAATCTAAAAGAAAGATAGCATTCGTGCGGTGTGGAGTGGAGTTGTTTGTTACAGCAAACCTTAGAAAGTTGTGAGAATTTTTTTAATACAAAGGACATTTCCTTACATATGTATGTGAGGAAACTTCCTTTGGCTAGATCACAAGCAGCATCAATATTGTTGCACAGACTAAGCAGAGGCTTAATAACGTAAACAACAGCCACCATAGTGTCAATCAGTATTTGTTGCTGAAATCTTGAGTATCAAAGATAGGAACATGTGGGTGTGTTTATTTGTTCTTAGAGTGAGAGGTAGGTAGGTGTGGTGATAAATGCCTTAACCCCAAGACTTGGAAGACTAAGGAATGAGGACCTACATAGTGAATTCTGAGCCAGCCTGAGCTACATAGTGAGACCCTGTTTCAAAAAACCAAAATAGGGCTGGAGACTAGCTCACTGGTTAAGAGCACTGGCTGCTTTTCCAGGAGGACCAAGGTTCAATTCTCTACACCCACACTGGGGCTCACAACTGTTTGTAAGTCCAGTTCTAGGAGACCCGAAGGTTTCTTCTGGTCTCCACAGCATGCAAGGAGGTATGCAGACACTCATACATATATGAACGTAAAAATACATATATGAATTTAAAATATGATTAAAAAAAAGATATTTATTCCCCCCTAAAAGACATGTTAGGTGTTGCCTAAAACCTTGCTACTCTAAAGGCTCATGGACCAGCAGCCTTATCAAGATCTCAGGCCCTGCCCTGGAATCAGACTGCACAGCTTTCTGAGGCTCTCAGGTGACTCATATGACATGGAAAGTTGAGACTCACTGCCTGAGAACAAGGATAGCTTAGGACTTGATTCTACTTCTCAAGCTGTAAGAGGATCTGTTTTACAGTCTGTAGCCCCTGGGCTGGAGACCTCTTCCCCAACCTGTCTTGGGGCCAGTGACTCTGTCTTGTCTGTTATTCTTCAGACTCCCCTAATGATCAATAGATTCGTTAAAGGAACAAGTAATTAATAGCATGTAATGATTCTATGATGAGTGTAGAACTTGGATGTGACCACCTTGAGTTTTCTCCTGTCCTGTTGGTTTCTGAAACCAGGCTGGTTATAGTAATAACCCATTCATGTCTTCCTATATGCATACAGGTCATTCTTTTGCAAACTGCTAGCCCAGTACTTGTGGGAGTCCTGGGATGTGTCTCTGAATAGCTTCAAGCAAATGTTTGCCAGTCGCCAGGCTGTGCCCACTATTCCCTTTCCTGTTCAAACTCTGGTGCCCCAACTCTGTGCACCTGTCACTGCTATTACACCCTAATAAGGCTCCCTTTCCCAAGGCAGGCCTTGAGATTCTCCAGGTCCAAAGAGCCTTCCAGGCTTCTGCCGTTTGATTCTCTACCCTCTGTCCCATTATCTGCAGTCATAAGCTGCTAGCCCAGGCATACACCCACTCAAGTATTTCTTAGGAGGCTCTTCAAATACAACTCCCAGGATCCTTTTTCAACCTTCAATTCTCAGCACAACCCACAGACTTTACTCCGAGTTTCTCACTTGGCATACTGCTCCTCACACAGGATCCTTTTCATGATGACCTCTGGACAATAGTTCTAGCCCAGATTCCCTACTCAGGTCCTAGAGTTCAACGTCATTTACAGGCACACACCTGCAAGCAAAGCACTTGGGAGCCTAAGAAAGGAAAAGTCTGAGTTCAAGCCTCACCTGAGCTATGAAGATATGGCTCATAAAATCATTTCCTTGTTTCTCTATTCACTTGAGTCCCCAACCTCCAGGAAACAAAGCGTCTATCCAAAGTCATGTTTCTCTGAGTCCATTGTTATTTGTTTCTTTTGCTTGTTTCTAAACCTCAACTGTGGGCTCTATCCTTGGCCCGCTTAGTTCACTTTTACCAAGAATTCTGCTGGGTCGTTTCAGCAGAAATCATGTCTCTCCACTGATGCCTTATTAAATTCCTTATCCTTTGCCCTCAATATCACCCATACTGCCTCCTGCAAAAATCCAATTGATCCTGTCTAACAAAGAACCCTCTAGATTTGATGTTTCCTCTCGGTGATTTTCCACTCTTTGACTACAGCTCTACCTATCCTTATTGTATTTGGACTTGAGCCCAGCCTCTCTCCCCTATTACAATGTCCAGATTCTAATGGTCTCTTCATTAAGTGTTCTTTCCCATCTATAACTAGGACCGGGAATATTATTTTCTTTTACAGTGCTGGAGATGCAATCGGAACCTTGTACATGCTGGGCAAGTTCTCTTCCACTAAGCCTCATTCCCAGGCCTAGTGGTAATTTTCTTTAACACATGAGATAAGGTTGAAGAGTTGTATAATGGGTTCTCTGCTAAAGCCTTTGGAACTGTATGGGATCCTAGTATAACGTTTCTTAGACTTTCAAATGTACTCTTTCTCCTGGTTGGGCTCAATGTAGAGCCTAAGAGTCTTCATTTATAACAAATTCTGCAGTGGTGTGGGGTTCCATGCACGCCACTTTGATTATTAAGAACCGAATACCTCTTTCTTAATGCAAAATCAATAACATCTCTCTTTGAAGCTTCAATTTCAAAGCCCTGGTTACCTTAGTTTCTTCAATAACATACACTGAAGTTTTTTTTAAATATTTCTATTGTATTTTTTTTCCAATACTCACCTACTAAATTAATTAGTTTACTCATTTGTTTTTGACTTCTCCATTGGTGCATATGTTCTGGGAACCACATTCACCCCAGTCTCCGTTTTTAAAACAGTTTATTTTATATGCATGTCTATGTGTGTGTGTGTGTGTGTGTGTGTGTGTGTGTGTGTGAGAGAGAGAGAGAGGCCACAGGTTTGTACAGCAGAACCCTCCAGACTCAAGGACTGGGGATCAGTGATTCTGGAAGTCGATGTGGAAGCAAGAAGCTTGGCTAAGAACATTTAAAAAGCACTTGGGCCACACCCATCCTTACTCCATCAAGGAAGGGATTGAAATTTCCTTGCAGAAGAATGGAGTGTATCTTCTTTCATATTCTCTTGGTTCTTGGAGTGTGGGTATTTAAAAAACTTTCTGCCTGTGTGTGGTTGCTTCTGTTCTCATTGGATTGGCCTAATGCTTCATTGAGAGATTTTCTAGATTGCTATATTTGAAATAGGATCCCCTTCATTTCTCTCTCCTACCTAAGTCCCTTCTTCATGAAACCAGTCCATTGAACATGGAGTGACGTGAAAAGAAGTGTCATTACTCAGGTATGGTGGTTACATCTGTCTTTCCAGCTCTAGGAAGGCTGAAGCAGGAGGATTGCTATGAATTGAAAGCTAGATTAGGCTACAGCCAGCTTGTCTCAAATAACCAAAAGCACCAAGGATATAGTTCAATAGGCAGAGTGCTGGCCTGGCATGAAGCTCTGGGTTCCACCCTCACTACTGCATAAAACAGGTATGGTGGCCTATGCCTTAGTCCCACCCACTTGGGAATTAGAGGCAAAATCGGAAGCTTGAGACCATCTTTGGCTACATAGTAAGTCTGAGGCCAACCTGGAATGATCCTCTGTACATATATGCACATTTGAACACATGTACATGCACAAACATACATGGCATATTTAAAGAGATGGCAGAAACAGAGAATCCCTTCCTCTGTGCACCCACCCTTCCTTCCTTCCTTCCTTCCTTCCTTCCTTCCTTCCTTCCTTCCT
>CABHPQ010002135.1:33360-92961 GCA_902168405.1 Peromyscus aztecus
CCTTCCTTCCTTCCTTCCTTCCTTCCTTCCTTCCTTCCTTCCTTCCTTCCTTCCTGCTTCCCTGTCTCGTCTCTTCCTGCCCCACCCCCCTTCTTTCCCATCACTTAGGAGGGTGAAGCAGTATGATTATGTATTCCAGACTGCCTGGACTACATAATGAAATCCTATCTCTTAAAAGCATAATGAAGAGGTTTTTGTTTAAGATGTGAATGCATACATAATGTGTGGTGACTCATGCCTATAATCCTCACACCCAGGAGGTTGAGGTAGGAAAATGACCATGGGTTTGAGGCCAATTTGGGCTACACAGTGAGGTTCAGGCCAGCCTGGGCTGCAAAGTTGAGACCCTGTCTCAAAAACCAACAAATCAATAAATAGATGAGTAAATATTACAATTAAAAATAAAGATTAAAATAAAGTAACTGTGGAATAGATTAAGGAGGATGTAGTAATGCCTGTGTATCTGTTTGCTAAGAATGCCATGTAACAAAATACCACGCCTGGGGCTTAAGCATTTTTTTTTTCACGGGTCAGGGGCTGTTACTCTGAGATCAAGGTTCTGGAGGAGGTGGGATCTGCTTGCCCTTGTAGGTGGCCTTCTCCCTTTGCCTTGGTCTTCTTATGACTTCCTGACAAAGTCACATTCCAAGGCCCAGGCAGCTCTGACTTCAGTAGGTGGATTTTCTGAGGCCCCAGGTCAGCCCACAGCCACCTGGACCACTTGCGATGGTGTATTAGTCCGTGCCTTGTCCTCACGAGCGTAACTTGTACTCAAAGACGATCTACCGCTGACATTTCTTCATAGTTCAGGTGTTTCGTCCTTTTTAAGGCTTTCTGCAACTTCTCCTGCTAGAAACAAATACTTCTGAACATACTTTGTCTGAACTTCTACTGTAACACTGTTTATTTATTTATTTATTTATTTATTTATTTATTTATTTATTTATTGGTTTTTTCGAGACAGGGTTTCTCTGTGTAGCTTTGTGCCTTTCCTGGAACTCACTTGGTAGCCCAGGCTGGCCTCGAACTCACAGAGATCCGCCTGTCTCTGCCTCCCGAGTGCTGGGATTAAAGGCGTGCGCCACCACCGCCCGGCAACACTGTTTATTTTATAGTAATGCCAACTTCTGCCTTCAAACTGGATTGTAAGCTCCCAAGGCTCAAATAAATATTTAAATTATCCTTTGCTGGTGTGGTAGATAGCTTTATGTCAACTTGACACAAGCTGAGGTCATCTGAGAGGAGGAGATCTCAATTAAGAACATGCTTCCATAAGATCAGGCTGTAGGGTATTTTCTTAATTAGCAATCAGTGGGGGAGGGCCCAGCCCATTGTGGGTGGTGCCGTCCCTAGGCTGGTGGTCTTGGGTTCTATAAGAAAGCAGGCTAAGCAAGCCACAGTAGCAAGCCAGTAAGCAGCATTCCTCCATGGTCTCTGCATCAGCTCCTGCCTCCGAGTTCCAGCCCTGTTTGAGTTCCTGCCCTGACTCAATGACTTCAATGACGACTCTAAGGTGGAAGTGTAAGTCAAATAAACCCTTTCCTCCCCATGGTGTTTCCTCACAGCAATAGTAACCCTAACTATGACAGCTGGTGAGATGGATCAATGGCCCTGAGTTCAAACCCTGGGACCTGCATGGTGGAAGGAGAGAACCAATTTCAGAAAGCTGTCCTCTAACCTCCACACATGTACATATCTGCACACACACACGTAAATAAATAAATATAAGTTTAAATGATTCTTAAATATTCATATTTGATATTAATAGCAACCATCTATTGATGACTGATTGTATCAATCTCTGCTTGTGGGCATCATTTGTACCAGTGGTTCTCAACCTGTGGGTCATGCCCTCTACAGGGGTCACATATCAGATATTTACATTACTATTCATAACATTAGCAAAATTACAGTTATGAAGTAGCAACAAAATAATTTTATGGTTGGGGGTCACCACAACATGAGGAACTGTATTAAAGGGTCATAGCATTGGGAAGGTTGAGAACCACTGCTTTACATCATCTTGTAACTGCCCTGCAAAGTAGGAACAAGAGACAGACAAGTCAAACGATGAATATGTGCCTAAGGGTGCATAGGAAATTTTCAAGTGACTCACTTAAGAGCCCAATCCAGTTTGTGTGACCCTAATCCCCAACTTTTTAACCATCGTGCACTGCTGTTTCCATGGCTCTTTTGTCATCTTCTAGCTGTAAACAAAATGCACACAGTAGATACATGTAAGAACTTAAGATGATCCCAGCTGGAAAGTGTGCCAGCCAATTGTTATGATGTCATCCTTCCTATTTAAAAGTTCTTCTCGCTAGAGAACTATTTTCTGCCTGGATTACTGTGGCTGGAGTAACAGATGTGTGACCAAGGTCATCTTCATTCCCATGACACACAGCCTGTGCTTCCAACTGAAAACTCACTTTTGCCTCCCTGTGCATTTCTGGTCTTGTCACATCAGAGCAACCAAGCTCATGGCCTGTTTTCCTGATGCCAGTACTTCTCGGCATGCAACCAGTAGCATGAAAAGGCTTCATTGGAAGATGCAAATAAAATAACTACAAGAGAGATGATTTAGTATATAGCTGGTCAGTTTCCATTCTTCGAGATCAGTAATGAAGACATGTGTGTTCACCTATAAACAGAATGCTGAGTAACAATGGTAGACTTCAGCAGGGTGTGCTGACTCACGATGGAAGAACAGGCAGATGGTCCTTGGTAGTAACCTATTGTTGGCTCCGTGACCAGAACATCTAGACCTAACTTGCTCTGCTTCTCTGCTTTTATAACATTCTGAATAATAAGACCTCAGAATTTATGTATGACATGCTTAAGTCTACCTAACGAAAAGTCCCTGTATTATTTAATGGTATAACACATTTCATCAAAATGAATGTGTGGCTAGTGTTTTCCTGCCTGGCCCACGGTCAGGATAAATCTCTTTCACCTGCCAGTCCCACAGCCGCTCAGACCCAACCAAGTAAACACAGAGACTTACATTGCTTACAAACTGTATGGCCGTGGCAGGCTTCTCGCTAACTGTCCTTATATCTTATATCAATCCATTTCTATAAATCTATACCTTGCCACATGGCTCGTGGCTTACTGGCATCTTTACAAGCTGCTTGTTCTGGTGGCGGCTGGCAGAGGCTCCCTCTGCCTTCCTGCTCTTTTTATTCTCTCTGTTAGTCCCGCCTACACTTCCTGCCTAGCCACAGGCCAATCAGTGTTTTATTAGCAACACATTTGCCATACAGAACATCCCACAGCATGAATGACGTTTCTATCTTCAGCATCCCAATATGATTCTTATTCTAATTCATAGTCGTTATGAATTTTTTTTAAGTTATTTCCTTGGACCGTTGCAAACAATTTCTTTCCTCCCTTGTATTAGTTTTCAGACACATAGAACTCTCTCCAGGTGCCTTTGTTTATAGTCGCAATTTTTTTCTTTGTTGGAGCATTCTCTTTATCCCTTTATGATTTCTCTTGATCCAAGGTCCCGTCTAGGTCTGATATCTTGTGATTCTGAGGTGCTTCCTGATGAAAGCTGTGTTTTAAAGTCTGGGCTTGTCAAGTTCAAAAAGAATATAAGGTTGAAGAGACGGGAAGGACGACAAAGAGCTGTTACTGCTGCTGCTCTTCGGAACCGGCAAAGTAGCTTAAAACGGCGGCATGTCTGGGCTCCTCCTTATTTATGGGGCCATAAATTCAGAAGACAGCCTGCTTTTCAAGAGCACATCAAGACTTTCTCCTCCCCAAGGACTTTCTCTATGTGCTTTTGTTCCTGGAGTTTTTAGGCTCTAAGCCTGCCAGTCCTAACAAACAGGTCTCAGCCACCGGTCTTCAACATAGCAATTAACGAGACAAGTAATAGTGAAAAGTCGAGGAGATTTATCCAGTGAGATGGAGAACAAATACATCGATCTGGTGACTTGGAAGTCCATCTTTAGATCCTGATATAAGATTTAGGATTGAATAGAAGGCAAAAGGCATGCTGTGACTAAACAGGCCTAGTCCCTCCCATCACTGACCCATCGTTGTTTTTGATTCTGGCTCATGGTCAGTCCTGCATGTGGTCGGCACTGTATGAAATTTCTTTTGGGGTACAAGGTCCTGCTCTGACTGGCCTCAGGACCCCAGCTTTCTTCTTCGCCAGCATGAGACCCAGGGAAACCCCAGTTAATTATTCCGACAGCACTACAGTTAGAGAGGCACATGCTCTCTTTGTCTGTCTTTGATCTTTCTGGACAGTTACATTTTTATGATTCTCTACCAGGTATATCTTATGCAGAAATTGGCACCCCGCCCGCTACAGCAGGTGTCCAGCTTTCAGGCTCCACATGTATGGCTTCCAGCTCTTCTGTCCTTATTAGGTAGGAGCTTGCTTGTTTTGTTTTGCAAAGAGGCTACTTTGTAGCAGGTGCCTCCACTTGGCAGCTAACACCGTGGAGCGCCACCGAGTTTCTCGGTCTGGGACTGGGTTCCTTGCTTACTGATGGAGGCAGATGCAATGCAGAGACTAGCATTTGAAATTTAATATGTGCCAGATTGGTTCAAGCATCCAAGGAATGCAGAATTTCATCATGCTAATTTTAAACACGGGGTAACTAAAGAACACGTTTGTCTTAGTCAGTTTTCAGTCGCTTTAACAGTACGCAATATGGAGTAGGTTATAAAAGCAAACATGTTCCCAGGTTTGGGGTCACAGCTTGTGCCCCAACAAGACAGGTTTGGCCACCCATCTTTGATTAGCCAATTAAGACAAATTAGCAGGGGCACAAAGCAGAAAAAGGATATTTATTCAACATGTCTACATTGGGAAGCAGAACTAAGATCCAGCAATCTGTTGAAACTGCCTTTTGGCTTATTGTTCTAAGTAAATGGTACAGCCATTTGCTGGGCTTCCGGTAAAGGCTTTGTGCTGCTTTTATTCATCGTTAGTGGGCAAGAAAGGTGAAAAAGGCAAGTCATGGGTGTGTGGGGGGGGGGTGAGGAAACTTGCTTTGTAACAGCCTGCTCGAATCTGTATTAACTACTTTTCTTGTTGCTGTAACAGAACGGCCAACAAAAACAGCTTAAAGAAAGAAAGAGCTTCTTAGGGCTAAAGATGTAAGAAGAGATAAAGGCCGTCATAGCCAAAGCCCAGGGAGGTTGGTAATAGAGCTGCTGCAGCCAGGTAGAAGGGTGTGAGCAGGAAGTAGGCATGCTCACTGTGCAGCCTCCAGGGAGGCTCCACCCCCAGAAAATGCCATAACCTTGTATTTGGGGGGCTGACTGTTCAAACTCAGGAGCCTATAGGGGATGGGTCACAGTCAGACGTGGAAACCACTCAGTCCTGAGAGTGAGAATTATGTGAGAAAAGCAATGAGATTGCCTCACCAATTTCAGAGGAGATCAAGCATCTCCCAACCACAGCAGTACTTTGTAGCACACTGCCTCATGGTTGTCCTAGCTTAGGCTTGTTCTCCCTGCCTGTCCTCAAATGCAGAGTGTATCTTGTCCCTGGAAAAGAAGGGATCACACGAAGAAGCTGTGCTCTATTCTCGCTTTGGACAACACAACCGGATTGGAATGACCGTTGAACAGAGATGGAAATGGCCGTGTCTGTGGCTTATGCCTCCAACGCCTGCACTTGGCGTTCGAAGTAGGAGGGTCATGATGAGTCTAAAGCTGGCCTGAGACACAGAGCAAAACCCTGTCTCAGGCAACCCCCCCCCCCCCCCCCCCCCCCCGAGCAAAGCAAAACCTTAGCTTGGACAGACAGTTCCTGCTCAGAGCAATGAGCGCAGGAAGGCGTCTCCCCACCCTCTCCTGGAGGTGGGTGTACCAGCTTGAAGTGGTTGGCTCTCAGTTCCAAACTTGCCATTCTATACTCAGCGATGCTGGTGTTCTAAAACGCACTTTTGACTTACCAGCTGTTTCTCATTAGGCTTTCTGAGGGGGAAGCAGCTGTGAATTTGAAAGACGAAGAAGGGACTTGAGACTTCAGATTTCACATTTGCTTCCTATTCTTGAGAATCACCCTGGCACCTACATTTCAGCAAAGCAGTTTGTGCTTCTGTAGTAGAAAGTGACTCTGTTGTGCAGTTTGTCACCACTACCCAGATCCTCATCACTAACACCCCTCCCAGGTACTAACATGGTTGTGTGCATATACATGAACTTAGAATCCAGGATATTTTCTTGAGGTATATTAAAGATAATGATGTCTGGACACAGTGGTGTACACCTGAAATCCCAGGACTCCAGAGGTTGAGGTGGGAGTGTCAGGAGTTCAAGGTCAACCTCAGTTACTTAGAGAGTTTGAAGGTACCTGGGGCTACATGAGACCCTGTCTTAAAAACATTAAAATAATAAATTATAAAGGTAATGATGTCATAAGAAGGCTAAGGGACATTAGGACATTGATTCTATGTGTTAGTGTCTCTTAAGCCTGTAACTATATGTCAGACATCTTGCCCAGGTTTGCGTGGAGAAAACTGTATGTAGCCCAGAGTCACCGTGTTTGAAATTAAATCATTATCTCCCCTCTTAAATCATTGATTTTTAACCAGTACCCCATAAGCAGTATGCTAATCACATACAATCTCCAAGTTATGTTCATTCTAATTCTTATACCTCTACTTTCTATTGCTACTTCACAGCCCTAGTTCAAATCTGACTCACCAGCAAACAATAAAACCCCTCCTCTTTATAGCTCGGCCTTCCCACTCCTTCCCTTCTAATCTTTCTAGATTGTATGATTATTAAAACACCTAAAAATATTACAAAAATGTATGCCAGGATACAGTCCCAGATCTGTCCAGTGAGTCCAAAAGACTCTCTCCCCCTGTCCCTCTAAATCATTTAAGATTTTTCTCTTTGGTAATTTGCTGTGTTTGTTTTTGAAACTGGGTCTCTTGTTTCCTGGGCTGCCTCAAACTCATGTGTAGCTGAGACTGGCCATCCTCCTGCCTCCACCTTCTGAGTACAGGAATTACATGCCCAGTTTGTGGTGCTAGAAGTTGAATCCAGGATTTTATGCATACTATTGAAGCACCCTATCAACTGCCCTACACCCCCAGCCCTCAGCACTGGTTTTGAACAATTTGATTATGTGTCTCAGTGTCTCTCATTTCACAGTTCTTGTGATTATTATTCACCAGACTTGGATTTGTGTATTCATAGTTTTCATCAACTATGTAATTTGTATATTTGTATCTTTTCACTAAACATGAGCATTTTATTTCATCCTCTTCTTTTGGAGTTCCCAGTAACATGCGTCTTAGGTCACTTGATGTTTTCTCACAACTCACTGATTTTTTTAAAATTCTTTTGTCCATTTTGTATATTCTTGTTTTATCTTCAAATCACTAATCTTTCGTAGTGTCAAATCTGCTGTCAGTCTGTCCAGTCTGTCTCTTCATCTCCATCATCTTAATTTCTATCTCTACATGTTCTACTTGGGTCTTTTAATATGCTTTTCATTTTACACTTAACATTTAAAACTTACAGAATGAAGGTCTTATAATAACTGATTCAGTGTCATCTTCCAATTCCAAATCTGTGAGTTAGTGTCAATAGATTATTTTCCTGATTATGGATTATGTTTTACTGTTTCTTTGTATGCCTGGTAGTATTTGTTTGGGTGGAAGATGATCCAAATTCTATCTTGATAGGTGTTAAATATTTCTGTATTTCTATAATGTCATGCTCCCCAACACACACCGTGTGTGTGTGTGTGTGTGTGTGTGTGTGTGTGTATGCAAGCAACCTCTAACTTAATACCTGACAAAATATATTTGTCTCAATAAACATTTTGTGAATCTAATTTTGATCTCAACATGGAAAATATCTTTAATGGCAAGTCTCACTGTTTTTGGCTATCTGGCATCTATAATTTCTGCCAGTGACACAGAGCGTGAACCTTACTACAGAAACCACAATGCCAGACTCTTATATTTTTTTTGTCATCCTTGATATCATAATGAGAGTCTCTAAGCTCCTATCCCTAGTCCATGACCTTTACCAATATCTAGATGAGTCCAAGAAGAAGCAGAAACCATACTGAATTGATTCTAGGGACAGGATACAGCAGTAGCAACCAGAGCACCTATAGCCATTCTTTTTACGGTGTGCGCATGCACATGCAGATGTCTACCACTGCATGAGTGTAGAAGTCAAAGGACAAAATTGGTTCTCTGCATGATCTAGTTTCCAGGAATTGAACTTGGGTATTGGTTGAAATATTAAGGCAGCTCCACGTAATTAAAAGGGAGGTTTATTTTGTGGGGTAACTTACAAGTGAAGGGATATGTTACAGGGTCTGGGAAAGGTGAAGTGAAGTCCAGCGGTGTTCTCTGGAGAACTCTGCTCAGTCTACCTCAAGCATCCAGGATCCAGGAACCAAGAGAGCCCGCACATCCGGATCTTGGGTCTTCAGGGCTCATCTCTTGGCTCTGCCTTCTTTTAAGCGTGGCAGTCACCAAAGCCTCAATGGGGGTAGTACTTCCAGGTCAAAACTGGAACAGCTACCCACTACACTTGGGTCATCAGGTTTGGAAGCAATCACCTTTACTCAAGTGTGCTATTTTGTCAGCACTAAAGGTGTAACTCGCTGGGCGGTGGTGGCGCACGCCTTTAATCCCAGCACTCGGGAGGCAGAGCCAGGTGGATCTTTGTGAGTTCGAGGCCAGCCTGGGCTACCAAGTGAGTTCCAGGAAAGGCGCAAAGCTACACAGAGAAACCCTGTCTCGAAGAAACCAAAAAAAAAAAAAAAGGTGTAACTCAGGCTGGTCTCAAACTGGTGATCCTCCTGCCTCCACCTCTTCAGTCTATCCTATTGGCATACTCACAACAACAAACCCTCTCTTTAGAGGTGATATTCCCAGTGGTCATAGCAATAGTGGCCAAAGTGACGTCTGTCAGATGTCCCATATAGCAACAGTGGGCTCTTCATTGACTCTGTCTGTGGTGAGATTGAGAGCTCTTTAGTGAATGTGTGGCACAAACTGGGTTATCCAGCTTTCCCAGGTTTTCTCCATTTGCTCCAATATCCTTTAGCATTTGTATTATCAAGGAATAATACATATATAGGAAAGCATATGCATAAGTAATGATTTTTTTTAAATCAAATGAATTTGACAAAGGGGATACACCTTTACAATCAGTACTCAGATCAAGAAACAATATTCCCAACATCTAGAAGTTTCCCTACCTCTTTTCCAGTCATAGCTATTCAATGGTAAGATGCTGTGGGAATGTTCTGTATGGCAAATGTGTTGTTAATAAAATACTGATTGGCCTGTGGCTAGGCAGGAGGTATGGGCGGGACTAGCAGAGAGAATAAAAAGAACAGGAAGGCAGAAGGAGTCACTGACTGCTCTGCCAGCCAGCCACCACCAGGACAAGCAGCATGTAAAGATGCTGGTAAGCCACGAGCCATGTGGCAAGGTATAGATTTATAGAAATGGATTGATATAAGATATAAGGACAGTTAGCAAGAAGCCTGCCACGGCCATACAGTTTGTAAGCAATGTAAGTCTCTGTGTTTACTTGGTTGGGTCTGAGCGGCTGTGGGACTGGCAGGTGAAAGAGATTTATCCTGACCGTGGGCCAGGCAGGAAAACTCTAGCCACAGTAAGACAATACTCCCATCCAGCATCATAGATTAGCAATGGCTACTGTTTTCTTACTTTATACAAACTGATTCACACTGTGTATTTTTTATGTGTGTCTAACATTGTGAAAATTATTCACATTGTTTTGTATGTAGTTCATTCTCATACCATGATAAAGCATCCCACCATATAAATGCTTATATACCTATGTGTATATACAAATCTCTATCTATGCATCTAGATACAAATTTGCGTTTGTGCTGGGGTTTGCAAGAACACCCTCAAGTTCAATGATATGGTAGAAAGACTCAAAGAACTAAGAAAAGCTGTTCTGCTCATGGTTATATTTTAATTCCATATGAAGATACCGATTTGGATCAGCATAATGAGGAGATCCACAGGGTTGAGTCTGGGGGAACTATGTGCTGTCATTGGCCAGTAGAGTAGCATGGGCAGTGCTGTATCTTTCCACCAATCATATATGTCAACATGAGTCATGTCTGCTAACCAGAGCTCACCTGAACTTCCTGGAGTTTAGGCATGTGGTTATGCAGTACCTGCATGACAGACAATTACTCCGTCTCTGGTCAGGTCCGATGGTCACAGTGACCCAAGCCTAAGGCTTTTGCTCTGATTCCAATTATTGGTATAAATTGCTGTCATAACCCAATGCTTTAGACATACAAAAGTGGAATAATCCAAAGGTCAGAGATCTCCAGGAACCAAGACAAGACTCAATACTGAAGACCTTGGGAATATACAGATCGAGTAAACCTGGCCTATAGAGTTAACCCTTGTGCACACCATTGTCCTGTCAATAAATGTTTGAGCAGTTTAAGTTTTGACTAATGTAAATAGTGTTGTTTTGAACATACTTGTACATGTGTTCAGGGAGGACTTGTGTGCCTTTCCATAGAATGTCACATGGAAGTAGGAACAGGAGGCTAAAGAATATGACCTTGGGGCAGAAAGATTGTAAGAGCCAGAGGTGGTGGATGATTGCAAGGAAACGCCATTTTCCTGACACAACAGTGCAGATGCACAGACATGTGCCCAGTGACTTTGACAGCCCTCAGGAGCCCAACAAAAGCCTGAGCCTGTGAGGGGAAAGATGAGCGTGAAGTCCCACCTCTAGCTGAGGAGTCATTGGCAATTGGTACTTTCAAGGACAGGGAGAGCCGGTTTCCTTTAAGGGTAGATAAAACACTGGGGGAAGGCCACAACCCAACAGTGTATGGGCAGCACAAACTGATGAGTTAAAATTTTTTTAAAAAGGGAGATCACAAGTTGGGTGGGTATGAAGGTGGGGATGGATGTGGGAGGAGTTGGCAGGGGAGAGGTGAATATGATCAAAATACTTTGTATGAAACTCTCAAAGAATTAATAAAATATTTATTCAAAAATATAACCTTTAGGACTGGAGAAATGGCTCATTGGTTAAGAACACTTGTTGCTCTTGCAGAGGATATAGGTTCAGTTCCCAGCACCCATGTGGCAGTTCACAATGTCTGTAATTCCAGCTCCAGAGGACCCAACATCCTCTTCTGCACAGACATACATGCAGACAAAATATGAATACACACAAAAACAAGTACTTTAAAAAATAACTTTTGTTCTACTTTCATATACAACAGCAGAGTTTTCGGAAGTTGTTAATGGCTAAGCAAAACAAAGCAGGCGCCGTTACAGGGAAACCCCTGTGTTAACACACTTCCAAAGTGAATTCTCCTTTTTAAATAAATAAATTAATTAAATAAATAAATTTATTTTATATAACGCAAATGTTAAGTGGTCTCATAATAAAAAGCCCCATTACCAGATATTGGGGTAAATACTGAAAGATCAGAGAGACAAAGTAACAAGCCACTGCCATGTCTCACCTCGCCAACTCCACAAATCCTCTGACTGAATACCTCTGAGTCCTCACCCAAAAGCTTTCCAGCCAAACAGCCTTCAATTCCTGTCTCGCCACACCTTATATACCTTTCTCTGCCCCGCCATATCCCTTTTTTCTTAGTGCTGGGATTAAAGGCATGTGTGCTTCCCAAATACTATTGGTAGCAAAGGCATGAGATCTCAAGTGCTGGGATTAAAGGTGTGTGCCACCACTGCCTGGCATCCATGTTTAATCTAGTGGCTTGTTCTGTCCCCTGATCTTCAAGCAAATTTTATTAGGGTACACAATATACCACCACAATTTTACATCCCGTCTGCAGTTTCCCCTTCCTCCTCTCCTCCCAGTCCCTCCCCACTCTGTTCCCACCCCAATCTACTCCCCCTCCATTTCTGTTTAGGAAAGGGCAGATCTCCCATGAGTGTCAACAAAACATGGCCTATCAAATTGCAGTAAAACTAAACACCTCCCCATGTATTAAGGCTGGACAAGGTGACCCAGTATGAGGAGTAGGATCCCAAAGGACTGTAAATGAGTTGGAGGCAGTCCCTGTTCCCACGGTTAGGAGTCCCACAAGAGCACCAAGTGACACAGCTGTCACTTACATGTAGAGGGCCTAGGTCAGTCCCACGCAGGCTCCCTGGTTGTCAGTTCAGTCCCTGTGAGCCCCCATGAGCCCAGAATAGTTGATTCTGTGGGTTTTCTTGTGGTGTCCTTGACCCCTCTGGCTCCCACAATCCTTTCTCCCCCTCTTCTGCAGGATTCCCTGAACTCCACCTAATGTTTGGCTGTGAGTCTGCATCTGTTTCCATCAGTTGTGGATGATGCCTCTCTGATGACCATTAGGCTAGGCACCAATCTGGTCACATGAGATGGCCAGTTCAGGCTACTTATCAGCTATTGCTAGGAGTCTTAGCTGGGGTCATCTGTGTAGATACCTGGGAGATTCCCTTACACCAGGTTTTTACCTGACCCTGAAGTACCCCCACACCCATTTCCAGTAGTCTCTTTTTGTATGCACCCTAACCTGATCACTCATGTTCCTATCCCCACCTGCCCTCGGTCCACTCATGAAATCTCTTCTATTTTCTCTTCCCAGGGAGAGCCCAGTGTCCCCCATGAACCCTCCTTGTTACCCAGTCTCTCTGAATCTGTGGATTGTAGCTTAGTTATCCTTTATTTTACAGCTAATAACCACTAAGGAGTGAGTACATACCATGTTTGTCTTTCTGGGTCTGGGTTACGTCACTCAGGATGATTTTTTTAGTTCCATCCATTTGCCTTCAAATTTCCTTGTGTCCTTGTTTTTAACAGCTGAGTAATATTCCATTGTGTAAATTACCACATTTTCTTTATCCATTCCTCAACTGAGGGACACCTAAGTTGTTTCTGGGTTCTGGCTATTATAAATAAAGCTGCTATGAATGTAGTTGAGCAAGTGTCCTTGTTGTATGATTGAGCATCCTTTGGGTATATGCCTAACAGTGGAATAGCTGGATCTTGAGGTCGATTGATTCCTGGTTTTCTGAGAAACAGCCACACTCTTTCAAAGTGGCTGTACAAGTTTGCACTCCCACCAGCAATGGAGGAATGTCCCCTTGTTCTGTATCCTCTCCAGCATGAGCTGTCACTTGTGTTTTTGATCTTAGTCATTCTGACAGGTGTAAAATGGAATCTCAGAGTTGTTTTGATTTGCATTTCCCTAATGGCTAAGGATGTTGAACATCTCCTTAAGTATTTCTCAGCAATTTGAGATTCTTCTGTTGAGAATTCTCTGTTTAGATTTGCACCCTATTTTTAAATTGGACTATTTGGTTTGTTGATATCTAGTTTCTTGGGTTCTTTATATATTTGGAAATCAGTCCTCTGTCAGATGTGGGGTTGGTGAAAATCTTTTTCCATTCTGTGGGCTGCCGTTTTGTCCTATTGACAGTGTCCTTTGCCTTCCAGAAGCTTTTCAGTTTCATGAGGTCCCATTTATTTATAGTGCCCATGCTATTGTTGTTCTATTCAGAAGTTGTCTCCTGTGCCAGTGCATTTGAAATTATTTCCCACTTTCTCTTGTTTTGTGCAGGGTGATAGATACAGATCTATTTGCATTCTTCTACATGCCGACATCCAGTTTGACCAGCAGCATTTGTTGAAGATGCTTTCTTTTCTCCATTATGTAATTTTGACTTCTTTGTTGAAAATCAGGTGTCCATATGTGTGTGGATTTACATCTGAGTCTTCAATTTGATTCTGTTGATCTACCTGTCTGTTTTTATGCCAATACTGTTCGGTTTTTATTACTATAGCTCTACAGTAGAGCTTGAAGTCAGGGATGATGATACCCCGAAAGTTCTTTCATTGTACAGGATTGTTTTAGTTATCCTGAGTTTTTTGTTTTTCCATATAAAGTTGAGTATTGTTCTTTCAAGGTCTGAAAGGATTATGTTGGGATTTTAATGGGGATTGCATTGAATCTGTAGATTGCTCTTCATAAGATGGCCTTTTTTTGTTTGTTTGTTTTTTGTTTTTTTGAAACAAGGTTTCTCCATGTAGTTTTGGTGCCTGTCCTGGATCTCGTTCTGTAGACCTGGCTGGCCTCAAACTCACAGAGATCCACCTGGTTCTGCCTCCTAAGTGCTGGGATTAAACGGCAAGATGGCCATTTTTATTATGTTAATTCTACCAATCCATGAGCATGAATGATCTTTCCCTATACAGCAAGCTGATTGCCAACATCAAATTAAATGGAGAGAAATTCAAAGCAATTCCACTAAAATCAGGAATAAGACAAGTTTGTCCACCCTCTCCATATCTTTTTGATATAGTACTTGAAGTTCTAACTAGAGCAATAAGACAACTAAAGGAAATCAAGGTGATACAAATTGGAAAGGAAGAAGTCAAAGTATCATTATGCACAGATGATATGATAGTATGCATAAGCAACCCCAAGAACTCTACCAGGGAATTCTTACAGCTGGTAAACACCTTTAGTCAAGTGGCTGGATACAAGATTAACTCAAAAAAATCAGTAGCTCTCCTATATACAAACTATAAACAGGCTGAGAAAGAAATAAGAGAATCAACATCCTTTACAATAGCCTCAAATAATATAAAATATCTTGGTGTAACTCTAACCAAGCAAGTGAAACATCTGTATGACAAGGACTTCAGGTCTTTGAGCAAAGAAATTGAAGAAGATGTTCCTTTTTCTTAAGTTAAACTTTTCTGGAGAAAATTGAGCTCATCTGAAGGTGTTGCTGTCCACCATCTTTATGACACACATTGGAGATGCTCGAAGTGTTCCTGCCCACCACTGTCATCTTTTGAACATAAAGCCCAAACCAAGCACAGCCACAAAATAAAAAAGCAGAGAAAGATCTACAGTCTGCATCAGCATAAAAGCTGGCTAGGTGAGTGGACACCAGCAACCCCAGCTCTTAGGAGACAGAGGCAGGATCCTTGAGCAAGCTGTCTAGATAGACTAGCTGGAATTGATGAGCTCTAGATTTAGTAAGAGAGCCTGCCTTAATAAATAAGGGAAAAGCACCTGATGTCAACTTCAGGCCCCTTCATGTACAAGCACATTTGTGCATAAGCATACACACACATCTGCAAACACATGTGCTCACACACACCACACACGTACATATGCAAGAAAAGTAAATAAAAATAAAGACGCTGAAAGAACACATTGTTGTTTGAGCCACACAGTGGTGGTTATGTTATGTCAGCCCTAGCAAGTTAATTCAACTACAGAACGCACCAACCTTCTTCACTTGTTTTCAGGGTGAGTGGTGTGTAACAGAGGACCAGAAGGAAACACCTTCTCTCTTGAAAATGTGTTGTAAAAATTCAGGTTGAAACCAGGTGAGGTGGTACACACCTTTACCTTTAATCCCAGGACTCAGGAGGCAAAGGCAGGTGGATCTCTGAATTCAAGGCCATCCTGGTCTACAGAGTGAGTTCCAAGCCAATCAGGATTATTGGGGTTGGGTAAGAAAGGATTCACAAAGAACTAAAGCACTCTAGATTATTTGACTGGGCCTATTCATGAGACCCTGAACAGGCCTTGGCTAAATTGTGACATTCCAAGCCAATGAGATGGCTCAGCAGATGAGAATTTGCCATCAAGCCTAATTAATGAGTTAATTGACCCCGGGACCCACATGATGGAAGGAGAGAACTGACTTCTGTAAGTTGTCCTCTGACTATCACCACACACACACACACACACACACACACACACACACATACACACACATACACTCACACATGTAAGTAAGTGTAAAGACTTCAATGTTTTTAAGAAATTGTAAAAGATTGTGACCTCCCCACTCCTTGCTCTTTTTGTCTTCTACATTGATAAGCAAGTTCATTTTCTCGCAGCCCTCTGTGGGAACCAATGGACTCCATCAGTTTGTGGCTAATGTGATCTTCCCATTGGAGTGGGTGGGGGGGGGCATTCTGGAATGTTTGTCTCCCAGGTTCTTTTCATGGGAATCTTTCCCAAACCAGAAGATTAATAAACTCATGATAGGGGTGGGCACAGCACATCTTCAAACTCCTCAAATATTGTTATCCCCTCTAATAAGGTCACCTGACAAACCACCTTCAAAGAAGCTCGCTTCAGGCTGAGTCCTTGTAAGGACTAGAAGAGGTTGCTTTATTAAAGTCTCAGAATTCCTATTTGCCTTGACTGTCAAGCTTTTGATTAAAGAGGGAGGAAGAGGATGACGAAGAGAAAACACAGTGGAGATATTAAATGCAGTCAGATCGGGTGATTTATTACCCTCTCAATTCAGCTGGGTAATCATGAATATAATAAATGTGTCTCCTAAGAAACTTCCCTTCCTCCTCAAGTCCTTCCTTTATTTGGCTCTTTGGAGCCTTCAGCCTCCACCCACACTTTTTTTTTTTTTTTGTCTTTTTGTTCGGATTTGAATATATCCCAGTAAAGTTGCTTAAAGTCCTTCAAAGTTGAGCCTAGGAAGCCAGCTCTTAAGCACTATGTGGAGTGGACACAGCAGAACCTCCTCAGGACCCTTCTCTGATGCTGCTCATGAGCATCTTGGTTGCTGGAGAGAAAGGTGGTTCTGGAACTCTGTTCCTTCCCCCTTCCTTCATAGAACCGTGTCACTCTCATTGACAAAGTTTGCTTTTAAAAAATTAAGACAAAATCTATAGGATGTAAGATTCATTATTTAAGCTTTATAAGTACACATTTTTTGGTGATTTTTAGTGAGTCACAGTGTGGCTATATCGGCATTAACTAATTCCAGAACATTTACATGACCTAAAACACAAAGCTCACATCCACTGACTGTCACATCCTGACTCCCCAAGCCCTGGCCACCATTCATCTACTTCCTGACACCAAAGACCTGCTTATTCTGGAAATTTTGTATCACTGGTATCCTATCTTCTCTTTTCTGCATACCTTCTTCACACAGCATGTTCAAGGTTGACTCACATTGCGTTCTGTACAATAGTATTGTACAATATTTGCATGGCTGCATGGCACTGTTCTGTGGACACACTAAGTTTCATTTGTCTATTCATCCCTTGATGGACATTTTAAATTGTTTCTATTTGAGGACTATTTATGAACAATGTTTCTATAAATATCAATGTACAAGTTTTTGTGTGGACATGTGTTTTTATTTCTTCACAGGATTGAAATTTCTGGGTCCTATGGAAACTCTTAAAACATTTTAATAATGACATTTCTTTTTTGGTTTATGTACTTATTTATGTAGGAGGGGCCCATGCATGCCATAGGACACACAGGGAGGTCAGAGTTGGTTTTGTCCTTCTGCCGTGTGGGTCTCAGGGATTGAACTCAGGTCATCAGGTGTGGTGAGAAGTATTTTTATCCACTGAGCCATCTCACCTGCCTGTGGTTGGCTTTATGAAGAACGATAAACTACTTCCCAGCCTCCAGCCCTTCTCAACTCTGAAGGAGAGCAAGATGACGAGATTGATTTTAGACAGAAGGATGCTTCTAAGGAGAGGCTGAACCATCAGAGAGAAATGACCCCCAGATAATGAGGACCAAGAGAATAGCAGCTACACGAGATGTCAAGGTTCCATATTTCAACTTCAACATCACAGAAACACAGTAATTGCTAAGAGCTGTAGGGAGATGAAGTCTCTGTGAATGATAAGTATGAGGAAGGGAACACAAGGGCCTATGACAGGTTGAGCACTGTGTACTGTTGTACTTTGTGATGTCAGTCAATCATTACAACATAATGAAGAAGATACTATGTGGTGATATTGTATTCCCCAATATATCGTGCACCCTAATAAATTTATCTGGGGTCAGAAAACAGAACAGCCACTAGACAGACATAGAGGCCAGAAAATGGTGGCACCCACACCTTTAATCCTAGCATTCCAGAGGCAGAAATCCATCTGGATCTCTGTGAGTTCAAAGCTACACTGGAAACAGCCAGGCATGGTGACACACGCCTTTAATCCCAGGAAGTGATGGCAGGAAGCAGAAAGGTATAGAAGGCGTGAGGACCAGGAACTAGAGCCTGGTTAAGCTTTTAGGCTTCGAGCAGCAGTACAGCTGAGATCCATTTGGATGAGGACTCAGAGGCTTCCAGTTCAAGGATACAGGATCAGCTGAGAAGTTGGCAAGGTGAGGTGGCTGTGGCTTGTTCTGCTTCTCTGATCTTCCAGTATTCACCCCAATACCTGGCTCCGGGTTTGATTTTATTAATAAGACCCTTTAAGATTCTTGCTACAATACTATTGAATCCCCATTTTATAGATGGGCTAACTGGGGATCACCGAGGTTAAGCATATGGTCTGCTTGGCATAGTCTATAAAGCTGGGATTTAAATGCTGGTAAACAACATAAGTCCCACCTGCAGAAATTTAGGATTAAATATAATAGATTTAAAACAAGACAGAGAAAGTCTTCAAAAAACAGGAAAAGTACTGTGCTCCAGGACAAGAAAGACTTTTGTTTGCTCATTGTCACAGAAAAAGGAGACTGTCATTTGTGTCGATGATTGCAGCAGGATTCTGTTTTGCTTTCTGTTGCTGAGATGAAACACTGACCAAAAGCAATTGGAGAGGAAGGATTTGTGTGGTTTGTGTGGTCACAGTCCGCCTTTCAGGGAAGTCAGGGCAGGAACTCAAGCAGGAACAGAGGTGGGAGCCATGGAGGAAAGCTGCCTCCTGACCTGCTTCCTCTGGCTTTTCAGCTAATTTTTTTACACAGCCCAGGTCCACCTTCCAAGGGTGGCACTGCCCACAGCAAGCTGGGCCACCCTACATCAATTACAACCAGGACAGTTCTTCAGGTGAGGCTACTTTTCAGGTGATTCTAGATTGGGTGAAGAATTGACAAAAACTAAGCACACAAGGCATCCAGTAACACATAGTGTCTGTGTCTAACACACACACACACACACACACACACACACACACACACACACACATCCAGTAACACACAGTGTCTGTGTACAACACACACATCCAGTAACACATAGTGACTGTGTAACACACACAAGGAATCCAGTAACACACAGTGACTGTGTGTAACACACACACACACACACACATACACACACACACATCCAGTAACACACAGTGACTGTGTCTAACAGTATCTGATTATCCTGTTTCTGACCCATTGCATTGTACAGAACATTTCCATTTCATACTCTGTTTTGAGTCAGGGTCTTGCTAAATAACCCAGGCTGGCCTTGAATTAACAACAATCCCCCTACTCCACCCTTCTGAGAGCTAGCATTGTGGGCATGTACTACACAGCTCGCCTCCTGGTCATACTTTAACAGACATATGCTGGCTTGTGTGCCGCTGTGCCTGTTTCTCTCTGCACAGCTCCAGGACAGCCCTGGATCTCTGCTAGAGATGGCGAGTGCATTTCAGAAGGAGTAGAAAACTCACTATTTACAGAGAAGACAGCTTCATAAAGCCAGAGTTCTAAAGCCACATGCTGAGACATTTCTTATGGTAAGCCACAAAGTGGAAGTCTGAATGCATCAGGCTGAATAACTCAGAACTAGGAGGAATCCGTTCTATCACAGAGTTGAAATGAGGCTCATTTATGGGTAATGAAGCGATCCCCTTGCTTTGTTTCAGTGGTTTCTAGCTTCGGCTCCCACCCCACCCCCACCCTAGCCACCTCTCCAGACACTGCTGGGTGTACCTGAGCTTAAGGAGGGGCTGTTTCAGAGCACTGAAGCGCAGCCACAAAATGATGACATTACTGTGACATCTCAGGCCATTTCAGCCAGCCTCGAGTTTAAGTTGGGCTTGTGCCCAGTTTGATCAGACCGCTGGCTTATGTGGCACTTGATGTTTTCAAGGACAAAGCAAGGTTGGAGCCTGGTCCACAGAAAGCCAGTTACAAAGCTTTTATGTGGAAAATTGCCATGGAATGATTAAAAAAAAAAAAAAAACAAGGGGGGGAAAAAAAAACAAGGTAAAAGCGAAGTGAAATTGATGTCATAAATCTAAACCACAAGCCAGTGGGTGAATTTATTCTTCACCACGATGGTTTTGCTTCCTGCTCAGACAGAGTTCAAGGCAAGGATGGTAGTGCATTCCTAGAGCCCCAGGTAGCTGCAAGGCCAAGGTAGAAAATCATCAGAGCCCAGGAGTTTGAGGCCAATTTGGGAATTATGGTGAGACCTTGTCTCTAAAAATTGATGACAAGAACCAGAGTTTAGCTTTAAGAAAGGAATGGGCTACTTGTAGGCTTTTCAAAGGCGATGAAGAGGAAGCCTCTTCAATCCTTATCTGAAGGGACCTAGTGTCTGTGGAGACGCCGCCGGTGAATGTCCGGATTGCTGCTGTTACTACATCTGTGGATCTTTGAGTCTGGGCCCCTTTCCAAATCAAACCACACCAATTCAGACCTCAAAGGCACGAGGGAGCCCTAAGAACAGCCATTGCTGCTTGGACACCTGGCCATCGGGAGCTTCTCACTTCATACCTGAGAGGAATACTTATTTTCTGGACATATCTTCATTAATAGTTGTGTATTGACTATGAAGAACAGATTCTGTGGTGACCTTCTAGGATTTCTGCCTCCTGGTGTTCACATCTGTGTGTAAAACTGAGTGGAAAAAAAATTAGATCTTTTTACTTCTTGAATTTATTTATTTATTTATTTATTTATTTATTTATTTATTTATTTATTTATTTATTTTTGAGTATGTGTATAGTGGCCGGGGACGGGAGGTGGGTGGGGAGTGGTGGCTAGTGCCACACAGAGCGTATGGAAGGGAGCTATCAGAGGACTGTTCTATAGAGTTCTCTTCTTCCATTTTCCATGGGTTCCAAAGATTGAACTCACCATCCTCAGGCTTGAATGGCAAGTTTATTACCCACAGAGCCATCTTGCCAGCCCCTGCTTCTAACCAATGGAATGTAATAAAGATAATCATGCCTATGATTATATTATCTTCCAAAAGACCTCATGATTGTATAATATTCTGTAAGAAAGAGTCCAGCTCCAAAACTTGCTCTCCAGACTCTCCTTGCACATATGATTAAGTAAATGGCTGTGTGGGAAGTCCTCTGTGGCAAGGAATTGCAGGCAACATGTAGCTGTTGGGGTATGCCACATCAGGCACCAGGACCAAGAAGCTTGTCCCTTGTCCTTTGACCGAAGATAAAGGAATTCTCCTCATACCTGATTCAGACGGATTCTCCTCCAGCTGAGCCTGCCCCTGGGAACACAGCACAGCTAACACCTTGATTCCAGCCTATTTCCCTGACCTCGCTAAGGCTTTCACCCCTGTATCCAGCTCCGTGTTTTTTATTTAATAAGACCATTTAGAAATTCGTGTACAACTCTCCACCTTGATTTTTGAGACAGAGTCTCTCACTGAACTTGGAGCTCACTGATTCCCCTAGGCTCTAGGGATCCACGTGTTTCTGCCTCTTCAGCCCTGGGATTACACACTCACTGCACCCAGCTTTTAACGTGGATGCTGAGGAGCCCAACTCAGGTCCTCATATATGCATGGCAAACACTTTACGTACTGAACCATCTTCCCATTCACTCTTTAAAAAAATACCATCTATAAATATGACAAAATGTAATAGAAAAATTCAAAATATATACTATATAAAATGATTTTCCATCCTGTAATTTGCTAATGCTTCTAAAAACACCACATTATCCTATCCTAAACATGAAAGAAATATTTGTATCAGATTGCATTAAAAGGGGATTCTGGGGTCTTTCTAGTTTGGACTGTTTTCTATGTTAATGCATATTGATTATTCATATTCATCACTTCTATTTAGTTAGCTATAGATGGCCTCTAGCTTTTAGCCAAAAGGGGTTTAGAAAGGAAAAAAATCTGGAAATAAGTTTTGGTGAGCTCCCTAAAATCCATCACTCCCATCATTTCACAGAAAGCAAACTGCAAAGACCTAGGCAGCAGAGACGATCTGACTGATAAAGAAATTCCTGAGCAAAGATGCTCCTACCTCATCTGTAGCCATCGCTCTTACCCGGCTCATCTGTCTCCCTCATCTCCGGTCCTTTTCCCCTGCAGTCTAGCTAATCTCCAAGATTTTGTCTGAGTTTTGACATTGACATTCGGAATATTTTGACTTCTCTTCAAATTTTGAAATGTGTGATTACAGAAAACATTCTTTAAAATTATACAAATATATACGATTTTGGCAGGTTCCGATTAGTATAACATTCTTAGAAATGCTGCTCTAAGTTCAGAATGGGGGCAGCCTTTTTGACTTTTACTTTTACTCACAAAATGCTCAAAATTCAGTTCTTACAGATAATATAGAGAAATGGCTCAGGAAATCATTTCACATCTGTTACCTTACAGGATCTACAGTTATTAGTGGCCCCATGCGGTTTTTATTATATTTGCATGCCTGTGCATATGTTGTCAAAAATCATGCTCTGGCAGAAGCGAGACCCTAACATTTTGGATAGAGAAGTGAAAATCTGTGGGGAAGATCCCCCATACTCTGAATATGGCCCCAACACAGATAAACTGGATGATCTGGGCTCGTTGACCATACCTCTTACCAAAGAAACCTCTAGATATGCCAAAACTCAAGATGGGCAGCCTGCTTTCTGTGCTGTGAAACAAACTGACTAGCGAGGCCTAGTCTGCATTTGGAAAGGAAACTGTGGTGTAATCAGAGGGAGACATGGACTTGTAATCAGCACATTAGCTTTTGGAGCCATGCAGACACTCCCCAGGGACCTTATGCCTAGCTCAGATTCTTCGCAGTTGATAGCAATGACACTATTTTATGAGGTCACAAATAAATATGCTTCGTCCAGAATTTCCTGCATTAACCAGATTGTCTGTGTTGCCCTGGTTCACGGTGTTCACTTTCTGCAGGGTAGTGAGTATCACTGGCTTTTGCTATGGCCTTTTCTCATTTCTAGATCGTCTCTGGATACCAGCTGGAGTGAGTCCACTGTGTCGCTGCTTTCCCATCCAATCGATCCCTCACCCCCTCTCTTGTCTACTCCTAATCCTCCTTCAGCCCCAAGAAGTGTTTTTCCTCTGGACACCTTTCCTCCTGGAAATTAGAATGCCAGCGGGTTCCTTTGATCAGAGAGAGCTTTGGTCACAGGCCTACGGTGCTTAAGCTCCACCTCCCTGCCTCTGCAGCGTCAGATGACAGCCTAAGTGGCAATTATTTCCCTTTTCCAACAAAGAGAAACACGATTAGAGTTTTGCACTTGGGCTGCGATTTCACAAAGAGTTCGGGACTTCAGCACAATCGCCAGATCTTTATCATCACAATCCAATTTTGTCAGGTGGCAGAAGAAGAGCGGAAAAGAAATGTTCAAGTTGCCTTTCTCCTGTACAAGAGCAGCCAACAAGAGCCCCCACCCCCACCCCTTCTGATTCCAAGAAGGGAGCAGCAGCCTCCACCACTGCTCCTGGATGCTGCTCAAAATATCAAGAGGAGCCCTTCAGTTTCGAGACCAGACGGCTTTGTGCTTTTTCAGTCGGGGGAGAGTTGACCCGACTTTTCATCTGATAGCTTTCTGCAGCACCCTGCAGAATAACTGTTGCTTGGCTCACCTGGTGATTTACAGCCCTTCTCATTTGCTCCTCATATCTCCCCTTCCCAGAGAGCAGGAAGCATTCCTTTCCTCTCTTGCCTCAAAGCAATTTTCCTTATCTCCCAGAAGTTCAAGGTCCCTCTCCTTTCTGGGCTGCTGATTCCCCTAAATAATGTTTGTCTGTTTTCTTTCTTCTTTGTTCTCTCCTCTCCCCCCCCCCCAACCCCCCTTCAGTCTCTATCATTTCCCCCCTCCCTTCTCTCTAGCATCAGTGTTTTTATCAGAGGGGCCAAACTCATATAAACATGCAATTCTGCTATTCATTAAAGAATACTGATTCTTGACTTTTTGAGTGTTTGCCTTTCCCCTGGCTCACTAGCCCGTTCTCGGGAGTGCCTTTCCCATTCTTAACGTTCTATTGCAAAGCACGGGGTTGGGGGAGGGGAGTAATAACGTTTCTTTAATAATTGAGAGATGCTGGCTAAGCATTTGCAGTTGTTCTTAGGAATCACAGAACTTTGTGGTGATGGCAATATTCCTGATACATCTGAAAAATTGTGTGCCAACGTTCAGCTACAGAGAGATGCGTCAGTAAGCCTCCTAAGACAAAAGACTGGGTAGATGGAGTTGAGCTGGCAGGTGTGTGTATGTGTGTGTGTGTGTGTGTGTGTGTGTGTTAATAAAAGGAAGGGAAGTAGGTAAGGAGGACAATACTAAGGCAGCTATCATGGCATGCAAATGAAGCTTAGTTCTGTATAGTTTTTAAAAATAGTATAAAACACGGATTTCATTATGGTCCCAGCTGTGGGGCAAGGGGATGGAGAATTTATAATCTCTAGTAAAGGGATGCCTCTAATGATTATAAATCACACAGCCTGCCTTGCATAGAGGTAAAGTGGGTTGCAGATGAGAAGTTGTGGATGGCGGCTTTTGGAGACAGGCAGGCACACACAGAGAGGAGACCGAGCAAGCACATGTCTGCTGTCTGCTGTAGTGACCAGAGAGAAAACCTGGAGGGCCTGCTTTCTCCTGTGGTCTGCCTGACACGCATCAGTTGAAAGCCATGGTGGTGGTAGATGATGTTGCCATCCAAATGTCCATAAACAAGTGCCCCAGGTGAGCACAAGATCAATGCAATAACGGATACTTGCCATTCCTCTGGCCAGCTCCGAAAACAGTCTCTATCTGAGGGGTTGGTAAAATATTCCCACTACAGAAGCAGCGTCTTATCTTCCAGGATTCATGCAAAGCTGCAGAATCCTGAGAAGCTGTTCTTTGTGGTGCTTCTGGGAGACCAGGAGGAAGTGGAGGAGTCAGTAGGCACATCCTCACAGCAGCTAGCTGGTCCATGGCTATCTCTGCATGCCCCAGCCCCCAACAAGTTCATCTCCTGTTTCTCCTGGCAAGTGCCCGTCTCCCTCACTTGCAACTAAGAACAACTGGTCCTTTGAGAATGACGAAAGCCTGGCTGCCAGCAACGCCCTGCTCTGTGCAGACACAGAAACAAAGGCAAGAGATGACAGGTCTTTGGCCTTCAACAAACTCACTGTCTAGTTGGCCAACTAAGAAACCAGCCATAGCACATGCACACACACACACACATGCCAGGTCTGGTGGTATATATCTGTAATCCCAGCATTCAAGAGGCAGAGGCAGGAGGATTAGGAGTTCAAAACCAGCCTTGGATGGATGAGATCTTGTCTCAAAAAGAAAACAACCAACAAATCCTGTAATATACTCACATCTTTAATTTGCATACATTAAGTCCTTTATATAAGCATTAGCTTTCATAGGCTTGGATCAGCACAGTGACCTATAAAGGAAGTTCTGCTGTCTAAGGTTTACACAGGAAGAACCTGAGGCCTGGGAACGTTAAGTAATATTCTCAGAATATTACAAAATTAGATAATATTCCCAGAATGCTTCACTGGGGACAGACCATCAAGACAGATCCCATTGTGTGCGCTCTGCCGTGGACTCTTCCCACCAGGGCTCCGTTCAGGATAGCCCTGCTGACATCGGCAAAGAAACTGGGACAGGACTTGAGCAAGCCCCTTGGGCCAAATCCAGTCAGCCAGTTCTCTTTGCAAATAACCATCAGCTGGAGCATAGCCGCAGCCACTCTCTTGTGGATTATCTGTGGCTGATGTCAAGTTCAGCTACCACAGACCATTTGGCCTTCGAGACCTTTTCAGAGAAAGTTGGCAAATGCTGGGCTAGAACACAGTTTCAAATAATTATCTTCATTGAATTAAGTGCTAAAGGGTCTCCTCCTACCTGATGCCATTTGATCTGTACTGTGTTAGAGGTGTTAATTATAAGTGTAATGATAAGTCTTGGTGTACTACAGAGCAGGAGTCGTGATAGCAATTAGTAATAGCCCATTACTAATGATAATGTTGTAATGGCCATCATCAATGAGGACAACTCAGTCTCTGGGGTGAATGCTTCACTAACAATGGTGTTACGTGCCTGATTTCAGGTTCATGGGGTTCAGCTAATAGAACAATGAGGTGGTAAATGGCAAAGCTAAGCTAGAGTTCTCCCTCATCAGTCACCTCCAGAGCCTAGGCTCTGGCTTCCCCATGCTTCCACCACTCTCCTCTTCTGTCACAAAGAGCAAGCACCAGGAGACTAGTTTTCTCTGCTTCTGAGGAGTTGGGCTGATAACCACGGCCACATGAAGGAATCTGGTAGCAATGAGACACTGGGTACCAGGTTGCTCAGAGGAGGACAGTTTGGGTGTGACAGGTGCTTCCATCACCAAATGAGGCTCCAGCTGGTAATTAACGAGGTCACCTGCTGTTTTCTCAATAGAATGTGTTGACAAACCAAGGTAGCCCTGATAGACAGCGAGCACACCGTGGAAGGAAACAACTCCCAAAAGTTGTCCTCTGGCTTCCATATTTGTCCCGTGGCATGTACCCGTCTACTGCTCTATACACACACACACACACACACACACACACACACACACACACACACACACATATACTTCAGTTGTAAGACAGAGTCTCTCTACTCTTCCCACACCAGCACAGCAAAAGGGTAGGGTATGAGTCTTCTTGCAGAGGACTGAAAGTAGAGGAGCCTTGTCTTGGAGTGCCTGCGTCTGGAAGGCTCTGGGCTCATGGCTGGGGCTACGGCCTCACGTACCTGAGTTCTCACCTACTCCCTCTAAGCCATCACTCTTAGGTCACGAGAAAGCTCAGCTGTTGTGGATATCGCTCTGTATAAATAAAACACTGATTGGCCAGTAGCCAGACAGGAAGTATAGGCAGGACTAACAGAGAGGAGAACTGAGGAAACAGGAAGGCAGAGGGAGAGACTGCCTGCAGCCGCCACCAGGACAAGAAAGATGTAAGGCACCAGTAAGCCATGAGCCACGTGACAAAGTATAGATTAATAAAAAATGGGCTAAATATAAGAGTAAGAGCTAGACAATGGTAGGCCTGAGCTAATGGCCAAGCAGTTTAAATAATATAAGCGTCTGTGTGTTTATTTTATAAATGGACTATGGGACTGCCAGGGCTTGGCGGGACCCGGAGAAAAAACTCTCCAACTACACTCAGCCTTCCAATATCAGGTGTCCAAACAACCTCACAGTCTCTCTCTGTACCCCACAGATGGGGAGCTTGGTATGTGTCCCTGTCAGAGTCTAGGATCTCAGTCCTGAGGACAAATCTCCAACATCAGCCTTATCATACAGCTTGTGGGGAAAGCAGAACCTCCCATTCCTCTTGGTATTGTATCTTCCTGGACACAGGGTAGATGGTTGGGAAAAAAAAATCTAGTAGACCATGGTACATACAGTCCCAGGGGGGGCTAAAGCAGATAGACATGTCTGTGTTTGCCTTTACTCAGGCAGATTCCCTGGGCTCTCATAGGATAAGGACCAGGGTGAGATTTTTGGCCCCTAAAACTCAGAATAGTGCCCTGGGTCTCCTATACTCTCCAGATTATAGTAAGATGTATTTGTACGTGTATTCACGTGTGCATGTGGGTTTGTGTTCATGTAGATGTGTGTATGCGTGGGGCGGGTGCACATATATGCACATGTGAATGGAGGTCAGAGGTCAACATTGGGTGTCATTGTTCCTCGGGAACCATCCACCTCGTATTTTGAGACAGGATCTCCTATTGTCTTGGAACTACCTATTAGGACAGTCTGGCTGGCCAGCAAACCTCAGGGGTCCTCTGCCTCTCTAGTGCTGGGATTGCTAGGGTGTACCACTCTTTTCTGTCAGTTCTAAAGATGGAACTCAAATTCTCAGCTTGCAGGGCAAGCAATTTACCAACTGAGATAGCGCCCCACCTCCAATAGTGTTTTAGTAACATGGTAAGAACAACTGTACCTGTGACAAGAGCTGTCATTCACTTGGTGTGATTCAGCCTAAGTGCTCTCGGTGGCTTTTTGTGGCTATATGAAATTCCTGAAAGGATCAGCTTATGGAGAGGAAAGGCTTATTTCAGCTCACAATCTTGGAGGATTCAGTCAGTGGTTAGTTGAACCCATGCTTTTGGGCCTACAGTCAGATAAAACATCATGACAGAAGCATGTACAGAGAGGCCCATTCAAGAGATAGCCAGAACGAAGAACAGAAGAGAGTCTGATGTCCTGCAGTCCCCTTTGAGGGCATCTGGGCTCAGCTTGTCTAGGCCTTCTAGTCAGGATCCCACAAGGCTGCCATGAAGGAGTTGGTAGGTCGTATCTTTGCCTGGACACTACACTGAGGAAGAATCCACTTCTGAGCTCCCTTGGATTATTGGAGAAATTCATTTCTTTATACTATATGACTGAGGATCCAGCTTCTTATTGGCTCTTAGCAACAAAAGTGCATTATGTCCCTGCACCTGCCCACTGTCCCCATCACATGGCCCTTTTCACAGGCAGATCATATAGTTTTTCTGAGACTAGGAAGACCATCCCTGTGTCTAGTAAGAACTTTTTGTTGTTGTTGTTTTGTTTTTGTTTTTTTGGTGGGGGGGTGCTGTTTTTGGAAATAGGGTCTGATACAGTCCAGGCTGACCTCAAACTCATTGTTTAGCTGAGAATGACATTGAACTCCCGATCTTACCACCCAAGAACTAGAATTACAGGCATGAGATTACACGATGTACAGTTTAAGAGGAAATCTTGCTGTGTTCTGTGAGATCGGTTCTTGCTATGTAGCCCAGGCTGGATTTAAACTTTACTATGTAACCCTAGTTGGCTTTCAGTTTATAATGTGTCTGCCTCTGAGTGCTGGGAGACTAGGCCTGTGCCTCCAGGCTTGACTAAGATGGGATTCTTTACAAGTATCAGAGTCATCAGGGCAGGCCAGCCTCTTAACACTTTCATCATACGTACACTGTAGCATAATAGAAGCAGTGACAGCCCATCAGGTTTGCCATATTCTGTGGTTTCCAGCAAGTCACCAGCCCTATTCACTCTCAAGGGAAGAGGATTACACCAAGTGAAGGTAGCTGAAGGTCAGTTAAGCCTCCTGTAATCACAGCGCTGCTAAGTGGTGGGTCAGGGATCAGAGCTATGTGGACTCTGCCTCCCCGCATCCCCAGCTTCCTTTCCTTCCCCATCTGCTCCTGTTGCCACATGAACTGTCCAGTCCCATGAATCTCAAATGCTGGGGACTGCAGGCAGCTTTCTCTTGCCCCCAAGGTCACACTTAAAAGCTTTTTAAGACCGAGACCGTCAGTTCGATAGTACAAACTCTTGAAAGTGTTTTTGTTTATTTGTTTTTGTCTGTCTTGGCCAGCTTGTTTGAGATAGGATCTTAGATAGCTTAGGCTGACCTAGAACTCAACCTCCCTCTGACCCTTCTCCCCACCTCCTGAGTGCTGGGTTTACAGGCGTGCACCACCACACAAATCACTAGGGCATCAACCCAAGGGCCTTGTGTGTGGTAGGCAACCACTCTACCAAATGAATTGCCTTTTCAGCTCAGGAGAAGGTTTAAACAAGTCCTGCTTGTTCTGGAGTGTAATTGACATGGAAACCAGTCTTGTCAAGAGAATCTAGGTAGTTTAGGATCGTAAAACAAGGAGCAGAGCCATGGATCAAACCCCAGCTGATGTTTCCTAGAAATCCAATGATGTGCTGCTGCCTGGGGCTGAATTCTATTTTTCCCCAGGACAGCTTTGGCAAACTCGCAGAAACATTTAACAAATATTCAGGGAAGACTTAATGCCACTTTTCCATTTAAATCAGTTCAGAAATATTCATGTCTGCATAGAGTTTGAATTTCTTTCCCAATGGAATTCAGTAAAGGTAGATCGGACCTGAAGCCTCTATGAAGAAAATCACAAATGCGTGCCTCTGTCAGAGTGCCAAATCATCTTTTTATTTCTGGGGAGACAGACACTGTCACTAATCCCTCACGACAACCTTTGCCACATGCCTGTGACTGATGTCTTAGCCCTCCTCTGTTTTAATTTTCTACACAGTCGTACAGTGGAGATCTGATGCGGTGAGCAGACTCCACAGAGAGCATTGTCTACTGTTTATTAGTTTGTGATGAAAAACAGCCCTGCAGAAACATAAAGCGAATGCTATTCCTGAGTCTGAGACAGACTGTGGGTTCTTTCAAACTCATAAAAGAAAGGCTCAAAAAGGCAATAGCAACTCAAGCTGGTCTTGAGAGAGAACAAAGATCGCCGAGATCACTTTAATAAGTGTTGGGTTTTTTTTTTTAATCGTGATTAAGTTAGGCAGCCCCAACACCATTTTTAATATGCCAGCACATTGTGCAGTACTGCCATCAATCATAGAAGGATAATGTCATGGTAAGGAAATGACATGCGGGAAAGCATGGAATTTAGCAGAACTGAATTTATTAAGTTTTGTGGCAGCAAACATCAAGAATGCATGCAAAGTTCAAGTTCATAAAGCACAATTGTGTATATGAGAGATAAGATATTTACTTTTGGCTACCAAAACTTGGAAAAATACATACAATTTCAGAAGAGTGTTGTCTTCTGAAATGGGGAAAATGGTTCACCAGAGTAAACCATCATAGTAAATGGGGAGATAGTATTCAGTGTTTTATGAAGCTGAAAGTTCAGATTCTACAAAAGAAGGGCAATTGGGATGGGTTTGTAGGAAGAGGCTAGTGACCTCCAGCTGTCCCTTTATGTCACAGCCCCATAGTGGGCAAATGAATTGTCCTCTTGGAAGGTGGGTCTTGATTCCAACAAAGTCCTTTGTTTTGGGAGCTCACTGGAGTCAGGACAGAGCTTGACTGCTGAGGGCTGGGAAGCCAGGGCTGGTAGGAGATAAAGAAGGAGGGAGGCAGGAGAGGTGCAGATGTGGGAAATTTTGGAGCCCATATTGTTAGATGAAAGAGAACCATGGTGGGTTTGTGAAGAGGGAAGCTAAGATGTAAGTTCCCTTCAGAAGAGCTGTTAGGAGAGAGAGGTGTAAGCTCCTAGCCACAGACTGCCGTGACGAAGCCTTGAAGGGACCCAATATCAGGTGAGTTAGGACACTCACCTACAGACAGCACAGTGTGGTTTGAAGGAGAAGACAGAGCTTCCAGTTCAAGAATATCAGGAGAAATACAACATCATGGCCCTAGGCAGCTGCCATGAGGACTCCTGAAGGGAGACTAGGTCCCCCAGTTCCCTTCGGATCCCTAAGGACAAAGGAAGTTCCCCTGACTTAGAGGTTTTCAGATATGTAGAGGACAAGTTCAATAGCATGTGACCCAGCCTGTGTCAGGAGTCATGGAGGCAGGCACGAGGTGGGACCGTGAACTTATCCTGCAAGGTGGCGGCATGACTAATAAATTGTGTGTCTAGAGAGGTGTGGCCTGGTTTCTGAGAGAAAGACTCTGTAACCTAGCATGTATGAATGACAGTGCCCTGGATAAAGAACAGGAAAGGTAGGAAAGACGCCGCCCTCTATCCCTCTTCCCCATCTTCCCTGGTTCAATACTGGTAAGACTGTGGAAGACAGAAAAAAAAAATGAAGAGAATGTGGTATCGGTGACTGCTTGACCCATCAGGACACCCTCTGCTTTGATGGGAAACTAAATTGAAGCAATTATCACCCAAGTCTCTCACAAAACAAGAAACCTGGAGGAAGCAGATTCCAGGGTTGGCTCAGCAACGCAACATGAGTTGGCATTCTGGAGCTTCCTGGGCATCCCCCGTCAGTGGCAAGAGGGAAGCTGCTCTTCCTCTGGTCACAGACGGGCAGGGGTGAGTCGGCTGAAGCATAGCAGAACTGGAAACAAAGTAGAGAAGCAGAGCAGACCCCTACAAATGGTAGCAAAGTGCTCTAATCACTCCCCCTGATAGGAGTCATTATTTCCAGGAAGCCAAAGGAAAACCAATCACATGCAATTTCCTTCCAATTCAAAAATTTGGTTGTGTAGAAAACTCCTAGATGGGCCAGGCAGGGGCCAGACTAAGCTTGACAGGGTTTCAGTTAAGGCTGTCCTCAGAGCTATGAGTAAAAGCGACACCGTGGCTCTGTTTGAACACTTCAAAAGGGAAAGAAGATTCCACTCTCATTATAAAGCTTTTAGTAGAAACCAAATTTCAATTGCATAAAGGCTCCCAGGATAATTCCCGTCTGCCACCCTGTCAGAGTCGCTTTTCTGATGCCATTATCTCAGCTTCCTTGTTAGGGCAACACCTTACTTTTCAACCTTTTTTTTTGTCCCTCCAATCTCATTTTAGGCCTCTACTTTTTTCCCGTCAAACTCTGCACTGATCTTGGCTCAGTTCTCTGGGAAATAGACAATTTCACTATGAATAAGAAGTTGTTAGACTAAGCCCCAGGAATACAGTCTGTCAGAGGGAAAGAATCCCAGCATGCAGCTGTGGCTTGCAAACTCTTCCAAGTCCTTACATGTTCCCAAGTCAGTTGTGACAGGCACAGATGAGATTCCTGAGGACTGCTGACCTTTCAGATGAGGGAGGCTGTGAGAGCAAGCCTCTGGGCTCAGCTCAGCCTTACTGCCCAACTTTATTGCCTGTCCCATAGAGATCTCAGAAGATGGAATGATACGGGGCTTCAGTTTTATCGCCTGTAAAGTGAGAATGATACTATCAGCTCCCTTATAGGGGTGTTCTGGGGATTAAATGAATTAATCTGGATTTAGCCAGATGTCGTGGCACACACCTTTGATCCCAGCACTTGGGAGGCAGAGGCAGAAGCAGATGAATCTCTGAGTCTGAGGCCAGCCTGGTCTACAGAGTGAGTTCCAGGACAGCCAGGGATACACAGAGAAACCCTGTCTTGGAAAACAACACCAAAATTCTCTGTACTCCAGTGACCTCACTATGCACCACTGATGTCTAAGCCACCATCATCCAGATGGATGCAGCCTCATGGTTAGTCTGTCTTTACTTTTGCACTCCATGCAGCAGCCAGACATCTTTTTATAACATAATGTCGGTGATGTCACTCTCCTGCTCACCACCTTAAAGATGGGGTCAGTGGAGAACACGAGGGCTCCCAGAGACCCTTGCCGCCTTCCGAGTCTCCTGCCCTCTCTGGTCTCCTTTCATGTGGTCCATCTCTTCTCTCACTTTGTCACAGCCACGCTGGTCTCTGCGCTGTTCCTTGAGGACTCTGGCTGTTCTCAATAAGGCTCTTTTTCAGGGGTTTGCTCTGACTGTTCCCACTTGTCCAGAATGTTCTTCCTTCAGATTTCTCCGTGGCTCACCCCATCAACCTTCCCCTGCTTTTGGACAACTTTATTGAGATGATGTTTACATGTCATGAAATGCAACTGTTTTAAATACAGTATCCACGTTACTTTTTTATTGCCATGGTAACCCATCATGACCAAGGTGACTTATAGAAGGCAGCGTTTGGTTCGGGTTTGATTTCAGAAGGTTAGAGTCCATGATGGATGGCATAGTGAGGAAACAGCTGAGAGCTAACATCTGCACCCAAAGTAGGAAGCAGAGAGAGACAGAGTGATAGAGAGATAGAAATAGAGAGAGGCATGCTGGGAAACTCAAAAGACTTAAAACTTCAAAGCCTGCCCCTAGTGACACCTTCTAATTTTTCCTCCATAGTCCCACCAACTGGGACCAAACATTCAAACGTAAGAGCCTGCGGGGCCATTCTCATCCAAACCACCGCATCCACTTAGTGGTCTTCAGTGTATTCGCCGAGTTGTGTGACTATTAGCATATTCCATTTTAGATCATTTCCACCACCTCAAAAAGCAGCCGGCTGCAGCTTGGTCTACTCTAATGAGTTCAAGGCCAGCCAGAGCTACACTAAAGAAAAGACTAAAGTATTTTTTAAATAAGGAGCCATTCTACATTTTCACTGTCATTCTTCAGTCTCCCTTGTGTGAAAGGCTTACCATGTTTCCAGGTCTAATGTTGTACCGCATATTAGGACTCTATTTCTTTTGATCATGAGTAATAGTCCACTGATAACAGCCCAGTAGTCATTTATTATCACTGGGTATGCAAGCGGTTTCATCTTGGGGCTCTTGTGATTATGACTGGTACTGCTATAAACATTTACATAAAGGGTCTAGTGCAGATTTAGGCTTCCATTTGTACTGGGAATATATATATATATAGGCATAGACTCACAGGGTCATATGGTAATCCTCTGTTTCATTTTTCTTTTCTGTTTGTTTATTGTTTTTTTTCAAGGCACGGTCTTATTATGTAGCCCTGGCTGTCCTGGAACTCACTATCTAGACCAGGCTGGCCTCAAACTCACAGAGACCCACCTGCCTCTGCGTCCCAGGTGCTGGGATTAAAAGCGTGCGCCACTATGCCCAGATCTCTTTTCTTTCTTTAGTGTAGTAGTGCTAGGGCAGAGTCCAGGGCCTTGTGTGTGTGGCCGGTGTTCTGGCACTGAGCTACTTCCCCAGCCCTCGCCGGTGGTTTTGATTTGCATTTCCCTAATGACCAATGAGGTTGAACACCTTTCATAGGCTTGCTAGTTTGTTCGCTTTCTTGGGAACATGTTTATTCAAATCCTAGTCCTTGTGAGATTCTAATTCTATGATTTTTCCTTCTTAGTCCCATCCCTAGACAAAGAACTATAGACAACTAATGACTGCTGAGAAAGAAAATTAGCCTCTCCCAGGAATGAGCCTCCTTACTGGCTTAATACAAAGCAGTCAGCCCTACAACTATATATATATACAAACAACAAAAATAGACCCTATATTTATATATTTGTGCATACTTATACATGCATCTGTATACACACACACACACACACACACACACACACACACATTTGTAACAATAATAATAAAAGAAAAGGAGGCTATCAATTTGAGAGTCAGGGCATAGGAGGGGCTGAAGGGAGCAAAGAGAAGGGGAAATGATATCATTCTGTTTTAATAAAAAGGTGTTTTTAAAAAAATCTTTTAAGAAGAAATTTTAATATATTCTGGAAACAAGTCCCTTGGAGGTTGAAAATATTTTCTTTGAATCTATGTGTGACCTTTTCACCCTCTGCTTCGTTGGTCTTCTCCTGTTGCTGAGGATCAAACCATAGTGCATGCTGGGCAAGCTCTCTGCTGCTCGGCCACATCCCCATTTTTCGCTTTCATGATGGTATACTTTAAAGTGAAAAAAAAAGGCTTTCATAAAGATACATTTATTAATATTTTATGTTACTGTTAGTGCTTTTGCTATTGGATCTAAGAAATCATTGCCCAACCCACATTCTTGAGTATTTCTATTTATGTTTTATTTTTAAGAATTTTATAACCTTAGTTTTTACATTTTAAGCTATGTTTCTTTTTTAGTTAATTTTTGTGTTTGGTATGAGGCTGGGGTCTAGCTTTATCTTTCTACATAAGAATATTTAGTACCAACAGCCTCCTAAAAGACGATTTGGTGAGGGCTGGAGATGGCTCAGTGGTGAAGAGAACTGGCTGCTCTTCCAAAGGACTCAGGTTCAATTTCCAGCACAGGAGGGGCAGCTCACAACCACTTGTAATCCAGTTCCCGGTAATCTAACACTGTCTCTGGCTTCCTCAGGTACCAGGCATGCCTGGTACATAGACATACATGTAGCCAAAACCACCCATACAGATAATACTTCCC
The DNA here is from genome assembly GCA_902168405.1 of Peromyscus aztecus. Classification (NCBI taxonomy): domain Eukaryota; kingdom Metazoa; phylum Chordata; class Mammalia; order Rodentia; family Cricetidae; genus Peromyscus; species Peromyscus aztecus. Next base: position 68,951 of record CABHPQ010002135.1, read on the forward strand.
CCTTGGAATTATTTTAACATTTTCCCCCCAAATTAGCCTTAACTCTAAGAGTTTATTCTGAGCCCTTGGTGCAGACATCTGTCGTTATGATCCAGCTTCCGTCATCACAACTTAACTAAGTTCTCCACGTCTGTCCTTTTTCTGGCTTGTTTTCTTTCTTTCCTTCTTTAAAAAAAAAAAAAAAAAAAGATTTTCTTCTTGTTGTTGTTGTTCTATTTTATTCTTGATCCTTTTGCATTGCCACACAAATTTAAGCACTGACTTACCAATGATTTCCAGGAAAAGGCCTGCCATGATTTTGACAGAGATTTTAGTGACTCTGTTTAATCTGGAAAGTGCGATATTCTTAATTATACTTAAGTTTTGCAATCCAGGGGTGTATGTGTTAGTCTGTGAAGTATTTTGAATGTAATTGGCCCCCATAAGCTCATAGGAAGGGGCACTATTAGGAGGTGTGGCTTTGTTGGGGTGGGTATGGCCTTGTTGGAGGACGTGTTTCACTATGGAGGCAGGCTTTGAGGTTTCCTATGCTCAGGGTACCACCCAGTGTCTCCGCTGACTTCCTGTTGCTTGCAAGATGTAGGATGCTCAGCGACTCCTTTAGCACCATGTCTGCCTGCATGCCACCATGCTCCCCAACATGATGATAATGGACCAAACCTCTGAAACTGCAAGCCACCACTTCAATTAAATGTTTTCCTTATAAGAGTTTCTGTGGTTGTGGTGTCTCTTCACAGCAGTGAAACCCTAACTAAGACAGTCTGTCTGACTTTACTGCAACAAGTATCTGAGATAGTTAACATATAAAGAAAAAAAGGGTTGTTTTGACTTCTAGTTTGGGGAGTTCTAGTGCAGGGTCATACTGCTTTGCACCCATGTGGAGCTGGTACATCTTGACCAGATGATATGGAACATCAAAACTTATCACTCCACAGCCAGGAAACAAAAGAAAGAATGGGCAGAGACCAGGGCCCCACCACCCCCTTCAAAGGAACTCCCCCACTGACCTAAGGACTGAAACCAGGCCTGATCCCTCAAAAGCTCCACCAGCTCATAATCCTCCCAGCCTTCAGACCAAGCCTTAACCACAAGGGACTTCTGCAGATATTGATCATCTAAACTAAAGCGACATGGGGATATCTTCCTATTGACTTCAGTTTTCTTTAAATTCTTTCATCAATATTTTGGTAGTTTGCAATGTTCAAGCCTTGTGTTTTTATAGTTAACCTTGTTCCTAAGTATTTCCTTCATCTTTTGCATAATAACCAGTGAAACTGATTTCTTAATTTTTGAATTGCTAATTGCTAGCACATGGAAGTGCAGCGGAGTGGTTTTGTTGATATTTTGGTTTTTGTTATTTTGATCTCGTATCCTGAAAAGTTGCTGAATCACTTTTAGTTCTAGTCAGTTTTCAGTTGACTTCTTAGGATTTTCTATATACAAGATGTATAACCTACACATGTTTTCTTATTTTTTTTCTTTATGTCTTTTATTTTCTTTTCTCTTTAGGGTTTTTGAGACAAGGTCTTGCTAAGAAGCCCACGCTGGTCTTGAACTCATGGCAACCCTCCTGCCTCAGCTTCCTGAGTACTGGGATTACAATCATGCACCATCCTACTGGGCTTAATTTCTAATATGGATGCCTTGTATTTCCTTTTCTTGTTTAATTGTCCTGACTAGAAGCTCCATACACTGTTAAACAGAAATAATGACAGTGGACACCTTGCCTTATTTATTCCTGATTGTCTTGGTCAGTGTTCTATTGTTGTGAAGAGACACCATGACCAAGGCAACTCTTACAAAAGACAGCATTTGCTTGAGGGCCTGCTTACAGTTTCAGAAGATTAGTCCACTGTCACCGTGGCAGGATGCAGACAGGCATGGCATTGGAGCAGTAGCAGAGAACTACATCCTGATCTACAGACAGCAGGCAGGGAGAGAGACATTAGGCCTGGCACAGGCTTTGAAACTTCAAAGCCCAGCCCCAGTGACACACCTCCTCCAACCCCTCCGAATCTTTCTCAGCAGTTTTACTTCCTCGTGACTAAGCATTCAAATACATGAACCTTTGGGGGCCATTTTCATTCAAACCACCACACTGATCTTTAGAGGAAAGGCTTTGTGCTTTCATCATTAAGTGCTGTTTGAATCTTAGATGGTTTTATAATAAAAAACCCAAAGCCAGATATCAGAGTGAAGGCTGAAAGATCAGAGAAGCAGAGCAAGCCACAGCCAACACCTATTACTTCACCAACTCCATGAATCCTCTGACTGAAAGCCTCTGAGTCCTCACCCAAAAGGGGTCTCAGCTAAACTGCTTTAGTTCCTGTTTCCTCAGGCCTTATATACCTTTCTCCGCCCTGCCATCACTTCCTGGGATTAAAGGTGTGTGTGTTTCCCAGTACTGGGATTAAAGGTGTGTGCCACCACTGCCTGGCTCTGTTTCCAGTGTGGCCTTGAACTCACAGAGATCCAGACGATCTCTGCCTCCTGAACGATAGGATTAAGGGTGTGTGCCACCACTGTCTGGCCTCTATGTCTAATCTAGTGGCTGGCTCTGTCCTTTGATCCTCTGGCAAGCTTTATACACAATATATCACCACAATTAAGTGTGATGTAAGTTTTAGCAGACGACCTTTATGGGATTGAGAAAGTGTTTTTTATATTTCTGGTTATTTCAATGTTTTATCACCAATGATGTTGCCTTCTACTGAAATCTTACTCTGTTGATGAGGCCAGACTATGGGCCACACTATTTCATGAATAAACTGCTTCTGTCTACTGTGACTATTTCCTGATGTGCCAATTAATTCACCCCCCCCCCCCCCACCCCCATTCCTTTGCCAACATATAGGCTTCCCAGGCCTTTTTTTTTTTTTCTGTTTTAATTTGTTGATGTTTTGAGTTGTACACACCAAGTACATATACTAGTACCTAGCATATAACAGAAGTTTAAGGGATATTTGTTGAATGAATATATTAATGGAAAGTCCTTAGAAGAGTGTTTTTTAGTACTAACTGCTAGCTAACTGCTCTAAGAGAGCAGTTCTAACAAAGAGCAAAAGTCCATGGGTCCTTGCCAAATATGCTTCTTGCCAAATATGCTCCTGAGGGTCCCGGGTGCTTTTTGTTACTGTTGTTACATAATTAGAAGCTTCTGTTCTTATATATAAGACAAACAAACTCCATATTTACTTTATAGCTGGCTTGAAAGGGGAGTAACATACGTGGTGTGTAATTTAGAAATCATGTCTCCCACTCCACAGTCTGATGACAGTCCCCTCTCTGTGCAGCAGCCCATGCATCACAGGGTTCCTATCTTCTCCTCCGCTCCACCCCCTACAGTGTGTCCCATCTATCTGTTAGCTATTGGTGCCTAAGAAGCTTCATCAAAAGTTAAAACATACGTTTTTGCTCACACTAGCAGTTCTCACTGGCCTTGGCTGTTTGGTCTACATGTCTCTCCTGGTACTGTGCCTGCAGATGTAGTCATTTGGTGGCTTGACTGGAGCTGGATAATCCAAGAAGCAGTGACAATAACAATCTCTAAAAATGCAATGCCCTTGTGGTAGTTTGAATGAAAATGACTCCAGCCAGGTGGTGGTGACACATGTCTTCAATCCCAGAACTTGTGACAGATGCAGGTAGATATCTGTGAGTTCAAGGCCAGCCTGTTACACACACACACACACACACACACACACACACACACACACACACACAAAGTTCCAGGACAGCCAGGACTGTCTGGAAAAAAAACAAAAAGAAAAACAAAACAAAATAAAATAGGCCCCATTAGCCCATAGGGAGTGGTACTATTAGAAGGTGTGGCCTTATTGGAGTAGGTGTGGCCTTGAGGAGGAAGTGTGTTACTGGGGATGGACTTTGAGGTTTCAGAAGCTCAAGCCAGGCCCAGTGGTTCATTGTTTCTTCCTGCTGTCTGCAAATTCAGATGCAGAACTCTGAGCTCCTTCTCCAGCTCCATGTCTTCCTGCACATCACCATGTTTCCTGCACACCACCATGCTTCCTGCCATGATGATAATGGACTAAACCTCTGAACTATAAGCCAGCCCCAGTTAAATGTTTTTCTTTATTATAAGAATTGTAGTGGTCATGGTGTTTCTTCACAGCAATAGAAACCCTAACTAAGATAGCCCTCATCCTGACTGTTTTAGAACCCCAAAAGCTGAAAGACTAGAAGAATAAATTGTGTAAAGACTTCAGATTTGCTTTATGTACTTTCTGAGTTGAGTCCATAAAAGTGCCTCATCACAATATTGATTTTGTGCATGAATACTATAAGTGTTGTTTTGTTGATGTGTCATAGTAAACAAAGAACACTCCTTTTATATTATCTGTGTTTACATAAGATAGTATTTGTTGTGATATTTGTTCTTCTACTGATTTGGTGACTTCTGTCAGTGGTCTATTTTTGGATCAGGTGTTTCCAGGTTGTTAGTGTTCCACTCAAAGAACTGTAAAAGTATGCATGTGGTGGTTTGAAAGAAAATGGCCCCCAAAAAGAGTGGCACTATTAGGAGTTGTGGCTTTGTCGGAGTAGGTGCAGCCTTGTGTAGAAAGTGTGTCACCACAGGAGTAAGCTTTCAGGTCTGTAGGCAGAGTTTTTGTCAGGACCACCAGCTCCAAATGAAAACACAGACACTTAATTATAAATGCTTGGCCAATAGCTCAGGCTTGTTATTAGCTAACTCTTACAACTTAAATTAACCCTACATTCTATAATTAATCTACATTCTGCCATGTGGCATTACCTCTTTTTCATCTTGCACCTCCTGTTTCCTCTCTGTATCTGGCTGGCGAATCCTTTGACTCTTCCATTCTTCTTTCCAGTGTCCTTAGTCTGGTTCTCCCACCTAACCTTATCCTGTCCAGCTATTGGCCAGTCAGCTTCTTTATTAAACAAATAACAGTGACATATATTCACACAGTGTAAAGGAATATTCCACATTTCCCCCTTTTTGTCTAATAAAAAGGAAGATTTTAACTTTAACATAGTAAAATTATATATAACAAAAAGCAGTTATTAAGAATTAGTTACAATATCCATTTGTATTTGGCAAAATTAGAGAAAATATTCTATTATTTATTTTATCTTTGTGAGTCTGTTGTGCCCAAAGTCTGGATCCAAAAAGATCACCAAGAGACCAAATTCAATGCAAAAACAGTCAAAGAGCCTCTCTGCCCAACAGATGCAGCAGCACAGCAGGAAAGACCTTGAGCAGCACAGGGTGAGGGTTTTTATAGTGGCTAGACAAGGGGGCCACTGGGGGGATTCCAAGACTGCTCAGTTACAGACCTGGGATTGGCTCAAGCCCTGGTCAGAAATACCTGGACTGAGCAGATTGGCTGTCTTAGCTCTAGGGAATTGCAACATTTTAGTTTCATCAGCGGGACACCTGGAGTGTTTGTCTGCTTCTGATTGGCTCTCCCCTGTAGGGAGAGTATAGGCCAGCTGCACTGCAGCTGTACTGTAAAAGTATAGGCCACCTATACTGTAAAAGTATAGGCCAGCTGCACTGCAGGAAGACTTCTCCTTCTGAGTGACATTTACTCAAGAGCACTGCCTGGGGTTTCTCTCTATGGGTCCGAGAGAGGTTGGTTACTAGGATTGGCAGGCTTGGGTTATGTGAACCTTTGTTTGCATGAATTGTGCATGTCCTTTCCCATGATGCTTCTAGATTTAATCATATGCGTTCTCAGTCATTTATATGCATAAGATAATATAAGTAAAGGATTTCCTCTAAAAGTTCACACAGAGGACAATTTCCCTTACTGAGTATGAAATCAGTTCAGACTAGATCCACAATATCCCCTAGGTCCCAAATGTGTTCCAGGATGTGTTTGATCACACAAAGGGATTACTAGGGGTTACTAGGGAGCTATATGTCAGAATAATTTTTCATTTAATCATAGCTGAATGCATACAGTTCTCAACCATAATGCTATGCATTTATACATTTTGTGTTTGGACTTCTTTCTTTTTTTTTTTCAGTGAGATAGGGTCTAAAAAAATTCCTCAGGGGGTGGCAGGTTGAGTCTGCCACCCTCTTGCCTCAGCCCCACGAGTTGCTGGGATTCTGGACCTACACCACCAGTCCTGGCCAAGTTACATGGATTTTTATGTGTCTGTGCACTAGAGAACAAACTTAAGCTTTTAAAGCCTATTTATTTATGAATATGCTTTGTCTACTCATACTCAAAAGACTGTTGTTAAAACAGGCCAATTTGTATTTCTGGGACTGCTGTTGGGTGCTGGGTTGAGATATTTTAGGTAGGGGAATCCTGGTAGAGATGCCCAGAAGATAGCTGAGTGAGCATCCGAGTTTTAATCTGACTGAAGTGGAGAGTGAGTTAGAGATTTATTTAAGGCAGGAGATGAGTCAAAGTGATGCATTTATCTTTATCCATAAAAACTCGGAAGTTAGATATTGGGGTAAGAACCTGAATGATCAGAGAAGCAGCGGAGAGCAACCAATGACCTCCTATCTCTGTCGTTCGTCCATCCAAAAGGGCTGAGACTCTCTCTAAGCCCCACTCTACTTCTTCCTGTCTCTCTATTCTCAATCCTCCAAAACCTCTATGGTTAATTTTAGTCAGCTAGTAGCTAGCTCCACTCTCTGATTCAAAACAAACTTTACTGTCAGGATGTGATCAAGATATCACACAACATCAAGGTCTCCTAGGTAATTAGTATTAGTGGACAAAGGAGGATGTCTGGGGGCTGTCGTGGAAAGCCATACACATATCTGAATCAATTAAGAATTGTATATGAACAAAGAAAATTCTGTGACGGACATACCTTTAATTCACCCCTGTTCCTGAAGAGATGGAATTGCCTGCTTGATAAAAAAAAAAAAAAATTGAAGGCATATGGTGATATTTTATTTGTACTGAAATGTGATCTTATTTGTATGTTAATAAATAAAGTTGCCCAGGGGTCAGAGCTATTAGAGCCATAGCAAAAGCTGGGTGGTGGTGGTGCATGCCTTTAATCCCAGCACTTGGTAGGCAGAGCTAGGTAGATCTCTGTGTGTTCAAGGATACAGGCAGCATTGGAGACACATGCCTTTAATCTCAATACCAACCATAGAAGACCTGGAGTGACCTACAGACAGGCAGTGACGAGGCAGTCATGTGGTTGGGTTTATAACCAATGAGAAGGCAGAACAGAAAGTCTATATAAAGACAAACACACAGGAAGTAGGTCTCTTGGCTGAAGAGGATAGCTGCAGCAGTGAAGTGTAAGGATCTTAGCTCTGACCTCTTGGGCTTTCATCTTTGCATTGGCTCTGTGTTTCTTGTTTAATAAGACGGTTACTTCTACAAAGGCAGGTGGGCATGAAAGAGCACAGCAGGAGTTACTGTAGAAGAGTGTGACAAAAATGGGGAGAAAACACGATGCGAGGAGTGTCCTCAAAATTCAGAAAGGAGAATGACAGGAGAGGAACCAAAGGCTGGTTTGTCACTTAGGAGAGTAGGTTTGGGTAGCAGTGGGTCAGAACAGTACGAAACAGTGAAGATGGAGAAGTACCTAAGGAGGCAGAGGGGAGAGAAAGGAGGAAGAAACAGCATTCATGGGAAGATAGGAAGAAATACTGGTATTCACCAACAGATGCCCCATCTACAGCGGTGTCTATGAAGGCCACAGCCGTGTGGTTTGGAACAAGTTTCTTCATCCAGCAGTTATAAGTACTTAATGAGTTGTTTTGTTTCCATTAATATGCTAACACATCATCAAATGCTCCTAATAGTTTCTGCTGTATACTAAACACTCAAAAATGGAAATTCTCAGAATAAGATGTCATCATTTTTAGCATCACACAACTATCATGAAGCACCACATGTTTGTACAACAGCAAAGTGAGTCTGAACTTGAAATAGACTTTAAAAATCTCATCAGTACTAAAACCACAGAGACAAATTAAATAAAGATTACAGGAGAGCCAGGAGCATGGGAATTGGCGTCCTCAGCATTTGCTGTTGTTTGTCGTCCTAATTAGCGTCAATACTGTTAACAGATAGTGTGGTGACTTAAAGGAGCAGGTGACTGCACTTCTAACTGGAAGGGAATTAAACGCTCGCTCCTGGGAGGTGGCGTTTCTTCCAACTCCAAGGAACCAGCTGCTGCTATGAGAACAGTTAACCGGATTTTTTCCACTCCCTCAGGGAAAGCTTCTCAAGGAGCCCATTCTCTTTTGCATTGGGAAATGCTACACTCACAAATCTCCTTCAGTATCCAGCTATTCAAGGCTTTAAGAAGAGCCTGGTGTTCTGACTACTGGGTTCCCACCCCTGTGCCATTCCAATGAGAATACATATAAATGATTAATGAATGATTTTCCTGTAAGGCAGAAAGGCAAATGCTTTCAAACAAAGCTGATGAATGGCTGGTGAGATGGCTCGGTGGCAAAGGTACTTTGCCATCAGACCTGGTGACCTGAGTTTGATCTCTGGAACCCACATGGTGGAAAGAGAACTGATTCCTTCAAGTTGTCTGTTGATCTTCACACACACACACACACACACACACACACACACACACACACACACACGTAATAACGAAATTGCTAAAATATTCTTTTGATATAGGGTCTGTAGTCGTAAGCTTTTTCAGGTCCCGCGTTCCTCTGGTCCTGCCCGGCCCCACGGTCCCTCAGTCACTTATAAAATAATCATTCAGAGGCTTAATATTAATCACCAATAGTATGGCCTACTGCAGGCTTCTTCTTAGCTAGCTCTTATAACTTAACCCATTTCTATTAATCTATAAGTTGCCAGGTGGCCATGGCATTACCAGTCTGCTGGCATCTTGCTGCTCCTTCAGCGGTGGCTGGTGTCTCCCCACTCTTCCTTTCTCTCTCCTGGATTTCCTGCCTGCCTCTAAGCTGCCTTGCTGTAGACCAAACAGATTTATTTATTAGCCAGTGGGAGGAACACATATTCACAGCATACAGAAAGACATGCCACAGCAAGGGTCTAATTGTATGACCTTGGCTACCCTGAAATTCATTATACAACCCACACTGGCTTTGAACTCACAGAGATCTACCCATCTCTGCCTCCCAAATGCTGGGATTAGAGATGTGCACCACCACATCTAGCAATAAAAAAGAAATCAAATACAGTAGCTTAGTGGTAGAGTGGTTGCCTACCTACCATGTGTGAGACCCAGCATATAAAAACCACACTCTGTCCAAGAACATAAATACAGGTGTATTTTTTTAATTACCAACAGATGTTAAGATAACTCATGATTTTGTGACCCCTCCCAATCAGTCCTAAGACTTCTGTCTATATTTATGCTGTCTAATAGTTCATGTGACCATTTGGAATACAGGAGAACTGAATTTTACATTGTACTTAATTTTCATTCAGTTAAATTAAAAACTGATACTAAACAGAGATTGAAATATTTTAAGTGTGCCTTGAAGAACTCAGACATGTGAATCTCCCTTTTGTTTTTCATCATTATTTATTATTGTTATGATTATTATTTGTTCTGGATAGTTTTTATGTCAACTTGACATAAGCTAAAGTCATCTGAGAGGAGGGAGCTTCAATTAAGAAAATGCCTCCATAACATTGGGCAGTACTCAAGCCTGTAGTGCATTTTTCCTAATTAGTGATTAACTGTGGGTGGTGCTATCCCTGGGCTGGTGGTCCTGAGTTCTATAAGGAAGCAGGCTGAGTAGCTCCCCTCTATGGCCTCTGCATCAGCTCCTGGTTCTTACCCTGCTTGACTTCCTGTCTGATTTCCTTTGATGATGAACTGTGATGTGGAAGTGTGAGCCAAATAAACCCTTTCCTCCCCAAGTTTCTTTGGCCATGGTGTTTCATCACAGCAATTGTAACCATAAGACATTTATTATTTTTTATGTTTTTATTATTATTTAGAGGGGGTCAAACTCTGAAGTCCTGGATGTCCTGAAACGTGTTGCGTATCCCAGGCTGGCCTCAGACTGGTAGCAATCCTCCCATTGGAATTGCAGGTGTGAGTTACTGTGAGTTACCCAGATCTTTTATTCCCCTTCTTAGAAGGGGTTTATTTCGTGAAAGTTGTGTATAAGTAAAGTGTTTACCATGATGCTTTGGTATGTAGTAAAATGATGGCTTGTCAAAAAAATTAACTTCTAGACATGCTTACCTTTTATCTGTAGTGAAAAAGCACCTACACTCCCTTTCTCAAAAAATTCTCAGTATACAATACAGTATTGTTAACTGTGGTCCTCAGGCTGGGCTAGGTGGCTCTACTGTCATACCTTTTGACCTGTATTTCTCCCATTACAACCCTTTCCCCTGATAACTGTAGACAGACTTTTCTTTTTGGGTTGCCAGTTCACAAAAAAATGACATGGAGAGGCTCATTATTAATTATAAAAGCCCAGCCTTATTTTAGGCTTGTTTTTAACTAGCTCTTATAATTTAAAATAACCCATATTTTTAAATCTACATTCTTCCATGCTCTCATTACCTCATCTCCATTCTGCCCATCCTGGTTATTCAGTGTCTGGCTGGCAGCTCTTTCTTCTTCCCAGAGCTCTCTCTGTCCAGAAGTCCCATCTATACCTCCCGCCTAGCTATCACCTGTTAGCTTTTTATTAAACCGATCACAGTGACACATCTTCACACAGTGTGAAGGAATATTCCACAACAGACAACCACCATTCCGCTGTTTCTAAGTGTAGTGGTTTGAGTGTGAAATGCCCCTCCATAGGCTCATGTTTGCACAGTGTCCCCAGCTATGGTCTGTTTTGGAAGGTTCTGGAATCTTCAGGATGTTGAGCCCTGCTAGAGAAGTGGGTGGCCAGGGACAAGCCTTGAGATTTGGTAGCTTCTCTCCACTTCCTGTCTGTTCTCTGCTTCCTGCCTGTGGACACTGCATGACCATCCACCTCACCCCTGCCGTCACACCTTCCCAGCCACAGTGGATGGATCCCTTCTTAAACTCCAAGTCAAAGTAGATGCTTCCTCTCTCAAGTTACTTCTTGTGGTCATAGCAACAACAAAAGTAACTAATTTGCTATATGTTTGAGGTTGGGATTCTACATTAAAGTGAGATAAGACGGTTTTTCTTTTTGTGTGTGTGTATCTGTGTATGTGTGTATATGTGCGCACGTTCCGGTAACAGCCAGCAGTTGACACTGGGTGTCTTCTTCCTCAATTGCTCTGTCCTTACGTTTTGAGACGATCTCTCACTGAACCTAGCGTACACAGATCCAGTTACACTGAGTGGGCTCCATGGATGACCATGGCAGGGCAGATGTCTCTGTAAGGCACTGACTTCATTGCCTTTGGGATTCCTGGTCATGTGGGAGATCTGTTTTTAAGGTTTTGAGAACTGTTCATATTGTTTTCCATAGTGGCTGTACAATTTGTATTTCCACCCACAGTATATGAGCGTTCTCTCTTCTTTACATCTTCAGCCATACTTGTTATCTCTTGTCTAATGGATACTTGCCATTCTAACAGCTGTGAGGTGATCTTTTATTATGGTTTTACATGCCAGAAAGGAATGTAATTATATGTTCTAAATGCTGACAGAAAATCCAACCAATCCAGAATATTATACCTAGAAAACCTATCCTTCAAAAATGAAGAGATTATATGTATCTGTTTTTTGAGATATGGTTTCTCTGTGTAGTCCTGGCTGTCCTGGAACTTGTTCTGTAGACCAGGCTGGCCTTGAACTCACAGAGATCCACCTGCTTCTGCCTCCTGAATGCTATAATTAAAGGCATGAGCCACCACTGCTCAGTGAGATGATACTTTTTTTTTTGATAAATGAAAGTGTTTTCTTATAGATGTTCTGCATAAGAAATGCTAAAGAGAACTCTATAGTGATAGAAAGCTAAACAGTAACATGGCAATGTTAAAATATTTACATTTGCTAATAAATATATAGACAGGAAAGAATATTGTGTTGCTATTATTGTGTGGGTGGGTAAATTTATTGTAATTATTATAAAAGCTAAAAGTCATGAGTGTTATAAGCAATGATATCTAAATTCTGTTAATGGTATATACTGTGTAATTGTATAAACTGTGACATTAGTGCTATAGAACATGGAGAAGAAGCATAGAGCTCTTTCATGCAAGAGAAATTGTTCTAAGTTTAAAATAGGCTGTTATGACCATCAGGTATTTTATTAGAGCCTCCCAGTGATCACAGTGGAAACATCTGTGCTCATTACACAGAAGAGAAAGAGAAATGGATCAAAATCAAGCGATGCGGGGAAGCAAGGAAACCAAAAGACCACAAGTGAGGACGCAAGGGGGACACACCAAACACAAACCAAAGCATTGGGCGAACAACAGTTACCAGCGAGGCAGTAAGCTCTTCCCTAGCAACAACAGCTTCAGTGTAAGGGAACAAACCACCCAATGGAAAGGCCCAGAGTGGCTGAACCGATTTGAAACAAGAATCAAATGAGAAGATCCAACCATTTGCACTAATTGCAAGGAACTCCCTTTAGATGCTAGGACGCACCCAGGCTGCAGGAGAAGGACAACATTCTTATAGTAAATGGTAGCTGAGAGAAAGCAGAAGGGGCTACACTTGGAGAAGACTGACTTTGTTTAAAATCCCGCCTCTACCGGCGGCACTGATGGTCTTTCCCCACTGATAACTGGGTCATTCAATAGGAAGGCTTAACAACTCTAAGTACATATGCAGTTGGTATGAGAGCACCTAGTACATGAGGCACATGCATCCAGACCCGGAAGCAGAAACCGACAGTGATACAGATAGGCCATCCAGACCGCAAAGCAATCTACAAAACATCTTGAACAATACTACAGACCAAAGGGAGGAAAGTGTTCGTGTGCATCTGTGTACACTTGTATGCATGTGCACGCGCACACACACAACATACAGAGAGATATTTGAGTTTGTCCCAAGGAAACGTAAAAACAAAATTTTGTGCAAGATAAAATTCATAGTAACTTCACTTACAATAAAAAGTTGGAAATAATTATTCATGTGTACATCAGAAAAATGGTTGAGTAAATTGTGGTCTATGCTCTTAATTATCATGGAATTATTTAAAATACTAGGTTGGAGCGATGGCTCAGTGGGTGAGGGTTTGACAGAGTTCACATTCCTAGAACCCACACAAAAGCTGGGACACAGCAGTGCACACATCTATAACCCCAGCACCGCCATGGAGAAATGGGAAGTGGAAACAGGACAATCCCTAGACGCTCTGAGACCAGCTAACCTGCTTTACATGGTGGCAAGGAGACTCTGTCTCAAAGAAGGTAGAAAGGCAATGGAAGGTCATCCTCTGACCATGAGCACCATGGCATGTGTGTGCACCTGCACCCACAGTCACGCACTTGTACATACACACACACACACACACACACACAATTTATGGCTCATGGTAATCTGTAAAGTGATTATCACTCAAGGTTAAATAAATAAAGAAGAATGTAAAGTTGTTGTGTATTAAAATGCAAATAAAATTAAAATTATATAAACACATACACGTGAACTGGAAAGGGAAATAAATGGGGAAGGAAAAGTACTTGATTTGTTAAAGCTTGTCAACATGCATGTATGTTTCTTTGTCAAAGAGAAATGTTGTTTTGTATAATTATTATATAATAAACATAACTATTATAAGCATGTTAATTTAAAATAATAGCTAATAATAAACAAGCATATACTATATCAGAAAAGCATGTTAGGATGAACAGGAGAAGGTTGTGTGTGGTGTGTGTGGTGTGTGCAGGTGCATGGGGAGGACAGACGTCGATGTAGGGTACCTTCTCTGTCATGTCTTTTGAGTTGGGGTCTCTCACTGCATTTGGAGCTCATCGGTTCGCCTAGGATCCTGCCTATCTCCATCTCCCCAGCACTGAGATTACAGGCATGCTCCACGCTTTAAAAGGGTGCTGGGGATCCGAACCTGGGTCCTTCTGCTTGTGCAGCCAGCACTTCACCCCAGAGCCACCTCACTAGCTCCAGCTATTTCCTCTTGTCCTTGGAAACATCCCCAGTTATCCAGCGTTCTCAATGAATTAGCCAGTTAGCTGGGCCTCTGGTATAACAGAAGCTTCTTCGCTTTCACGCCCAGGCTTTCTCCTCGAAGTCCTGGAACCCAGTCAGCATCCCGCTTACTATAAATCCCAGCCCTGTGACCCTGAGAAGAACACCTAGTTTTCCAAAGGTAACAAAAAAGCATATGAAAGGCAGTTGGAATTGTAATGATGTAACTGTTAGAAGGAAGCCTGGGTTAAGACTCTCAGGGACCTTTGGACGCCTGTGAAAGAACAGTCGCTTTTCTCCCGAGCTCGAGAAAAAGGAATGCCACCTAAAGCGTGCCTTTGTGCTAACTAATGTCAGCGACAGAACCTTGGCGCTTTTCTCTCCTTTCCTGACCAGAGCTTTCATTTCTCCTGTTCCAGTTCATCCCGACAAGGATGGGCAGCCTAATTACTTTTTTTGGCCTGGTTTTAATTGAGTTCCTTTCTCCCTTGCTTAAACTCAACATTATATAATTGTTTGCATTTTTTTTTAACCTTCCCAATTGTTTTAGTCAGGGAATTTCTACTGACATTGACAGAAAAAGGTCCATTTTGCCTACGTTTTGGAGCCTAAGTAACCTTGTTTAAAATCAGTTAATCAGCAACACTTGAAATGGAGCTATAAAAAATGTTATTAGCATATGCAAATCATTAATCATTTCTATATTGTAATTGCATTTGACCCACACCACTTCATAAGCCTGGCTTTAGAGGAGAACTAAGTGATTGGGGCCACAGTTTGAAAACTGCAGGATAGTTGATTCTAATATATTAACCTTGGGGTAATTTTTAAGTGACAGACTTGCAGGTGCCGAGACTTAGTCTTTCCTTGTCATTTACATAATATGAGGGGATAACTTTTTCTCCACACTTGTCCTAGCTTCATTTCTGTTGCTGTGACAAAAAAAACAACGCCCTGACCAAAAAGCAGTTTAGGGGAGGAAAGGGTACAGTCCATCACTGAGGGGAAGTCAAGGCAGGGACTCAAGCAGCTGGTCACAACACATCTGCAGTCAAGAGCAAAGGAAGGGCTGGATCCCTGCTTTCTTGCTTACGGCTCAGTTCTGAGCTAACCCTCTCTACTTGCACAGCTCATGGCTCCAAACAAGGGAATGGCGCCGCCCACAGTGGGCTGGGTCTCCCTACATCAGTTAATAATGAAGACAGTCCTCACTCTCAGCATGCCTGCAGGCCACCCTGATCCAGACCATCATTTAGGGATATTCCTTTACACTGTGTGAAGAGGTGTCACTGTGACTGGTTTAATAAAGAGATGAACGACTACCAGCTAGGCAGGAAGAGCTTAGATAGGGCTTCTGGGAGCCAAGAGGACTCAACTCAGAGAGGAAGAAAGGCAGGTCACCAGCCAGATGGGGAGGAAGCAGGATGGGCAGTACAGAATAAAGGTAACCAAGCCATGTAAAAGAATGTATATTAAAAAATATGGGTTAACTTAAGTTATACGAGTTAGTTAGGAATGAGCCTAAGGTAAGGCTGAGCTTTCATAATTAATAATAAGGCTCTGTGTCATGATTTGGGAGCTGGCAGGTGGAACAGAGAAAGACTTGCTACAGATCATTCCTCATTAATAGATCACTCTCCAGCAAATTGGAGAAGTCGAAGGAATTAGAATAGTTTTAAATCTACCACAAGTATAAGCATTCCCTCTTCAAAAATGCAAGCAGGTGTTAGGGGACAAAAAGGAATGTATGCCTTTTCAAAGAAGAAAAATACATGTGCTTAAATTGAGACAAAGATCTCACTGAAATGGCCAGTGTTTTAAATTGTGAATCTCTAGCCCAAGTCTGAGAAAGATTTGAGACTTTCTTAAATTGGCCTGGGTGGCTACCTGTACAATGTCCATCTTCCCTCCCCCCTTCTTAACAGCTCATCACCCTTGTTTATCAATTCCTCCTTCATGAAGCCCAGGGACTTTGGAAAAGGAAACTCATCCTCATTCTAGTTCCAGACATGCATCCCTGTTGCTTTATACACATATATTTTAAATTTCTTTTTTAGTATATGAATATTTTGCTTGCATGTGTGTCTGTGAACCACGTGTGTGCCTGATGCCCTTGCAGGAGGAAGAGGGCATCTCATTCCCTGGAACAGCAGTTAGGGATGGGTGGGAGCTACCATGTGGCTACTGGGGACTGAACCCCTGGTCCTCTGCAAGAGCAGTAAGTGGTCTAAACTGCTGAGCCATCTCTCTAGCCCCCCAGCTGCCTCATATGGTCACCTCTGTCACCCAGGTGGCCACTGGATTTAGGAATCAGAGTGAATTTTACAGCTTTCGTTTACACTGCTGGGAACTGTTCTCTGTCTTCAGGAGAGCAGCCTGACATTCCGATGTGTGGCCTAGGTCTCTTTACTTTGGAGTCTCCATAACAAAATACCGGATAGAAACAAGGCGCGGGAGGAGAGATTTACTCTGGCTCACAGTTTCAGAGGATCTCAGTTCATCATGGAGGGGAAGGCATGGTGGAGTTCAGGGCAGCAGGAACATGTGGTATAGACTGCTTACATGAGCAGGCCAGGAATCACAGAGACCAGGTGGGACAAAGTTTAGAGCTGGCCTGGAAAAATGACATCAGCAGCTAGGAAACAAGAGTCAAAACATGAGCCTGTCAGGTATGTTGCGAGGTCGAACCACAGTAGCCTGAACAGTGACCATCTTTCCTGATTTATGAAGGAGAATGGTCTAAGGCAAGACGAGTTGAAATAAATAGAAGTCATTAGGACGTTGGTGACTAGTCAAACTGTAGCCCTCCGGATCTTTGGATTTTGCAACTGCACGAGCCTAAATGCCTTTTGCTGTCTAAATTGATTTCTCTTCCTATAACTGAGAAAGCTGTCATGGAAATGCAGAGGCCATACAATCTGGTTCTTTCTTATGCCGAATTTTCATGTATGTTTATGTTTCTTTCCCCCCAAATAGGCTACAAACATCCTCGAGAATAGTGTGCAAAAGTGTCGTTCATTTGGGCTCTCCCGCTGAGTCTAACAGCACTAACATTTGTACAGGAGGCTCATGAATGTTTGTTCACAGAGGACCATTGCCCAACTGGTCCATTTTCAGATCACATTGTAACGACGTAGCTCAGCAGGTGCTCGGATTGGCTTTGAGGTTGTCTTCAAGCCCCTTTCTCACGCTTGATTCCCACTGTTATTATCTCTCAGACTGAGGAAATGGTTCCAACAAATGAGTTTGCTGCCTTCCATTCAGCCCTCTGCCACTCCAGCACTAACCAGAACCCACACTGCCTGGAAGGAAAAAATGAAAAAAGAAAAGGGTTTAGGGGTATTCTACAGAAACTATCACAGCAGCCATAGCTCCCATTTAGGAGGTGCTAAATCTCCATAGAAATAGAAATTGCAATTCCTAGAGCTCTTGGAAAATTAATATTTTAATTCATCTTCATGGATGGGTTGCTCGTGGGGTGTCATATATAACAGAAAAGATGAACCATTCGCTGACTTTCCTTCAAATGCTGTGATGTTATCATTTGAAAGAGGTCTATGGGGGTGAAAATCATGTGTGGGATAAATGTAATTAATGTAGTTAATCATATGCTGTGGGCTTCAAAAAGTAGTGTGGGTGAATATCAAGTCTGGATCCCCTGTGGAATCTACGTGTCCTGCCGTTCCTGGATACTCGTGCATCACCGTCATTAGCCTGTGCCTTCAAGCCAGCCTTCTAATAAGGCTGAGGCAAGGGGCTTCCTTCTACCCAGGCAAATTCTTGTGACCCAAAGATTTTGTAAATAATTTATACACATGCAATAAAAATTTAAATATATTGTATTTTATGCATATGAGGTTTTGCCTGCGTGCATAGCTGTGAACCATGTGTGTGTGGGTTGTCCATGGATGCCAGAAAAGGGTATCTGACCTTTTGGGACTGGAGTTACAGATGGTTACCAAATGAGTGCTGGGAATCGAGCCTGGACCCTCTGAAAGAGCAGCCAGTGCATTTAACCACTGAGCCATCTCTCCAGCTCCCACAGGCAATAATTGAATGAACTTAGATTCTCTCTGAATCCACTTCAACACTATAAAAACTATCTCCATCACCTGTAATGAAAGTGATATCTCCTTATGTTATTTCATTTGGGGTTTCTTTTGTGTGTGTGGTCTATATGTGTACATGTGTGTGTGCTGCTTGTGTGTGTGCATGTGCAGGCCAGAGGCTGATGTCAGGTATCTTCCTTGTATCTCCATTTAAAAAATTACTGTATTTTATGTATATGGATGTTTTGCTTGCATGTATATCTGTGCACTACATGTGTGCCTCATGCCTCATGAGACCCGAAGAGGGTGTCGGAACTCCTGGGACTGAGTTACAGAGGGTTGTGAGCTGATCTGTAGGTGCTGGGAATTGAGCCTGCGGCCCCTGGAAGAGCAGCCAGTGTCTTAACCATTGACCCATCTCTCCAGTCCCTCCACGTTACATTTTGAAGCCGAGTTTCTCACTGTATCTGGAGCTCACTAGTTGGGCTAGATTGGTGGGCCAGTGAGCTTCCAGGATCCACCTGTCTCCATCCTCTCCACACTGGGGATGTGGATGCTGAAAATCAAAGCTCAGGCTTTCATGCTTGCATAGCAGCAATTTGCTCTCTGAGTCATCCCTGGGCCCTAATTTGGGTCTTTTGAGGCAGGGCCTTGCTGTATAGTCCGGACTAGCCTCGAATTTGCCATCCGCCTGCCTTTGCCTCCTGAATACAGGGCTTATAGGCATATGTCACAAACTTCCGGCTGAGACATGCATTCCAAACAACAACGTTATCCTTTCCCCAACTGCAAGGCACAAATTCTCTTGAGTAGAAGACTGTAGGAGTGAGAACAGTTTCTAGAGAATGTCCTCATTTGTAGGATCCGTGTATTAATGGAATTAAATTTCTTTGTGTTTGCACAGTTAAAATAAAGAACAAAGGCTGACAAAATGTAGTTTCATTGCCAAGTTCCTGGCCTTAAAAGACTTACAAAGACGGGCACACGTCCTCACCCTAGCGAGGATGGCAGGCTGTAATAGAGAAAAACGAAGCTGTCAAATGTGGACAGTGATTTCTCACCACGGTGCCTACCGCCCTCTGCCAGAGACATCCAGTGGCTTTTGATAAAACTCTCCGTCAGTTGCTTCCTTAATTACTTTTCTTTACTTCCCAGTTGTGACCATTTGCTTGGTTTCTTGACCACAGTCCTTTCTTTGTAGTAGCTACAATCTCCACCCAAGTAATTGCCAGTACCCATAGTACATGCTAAGCAATGTATCTGTGGTCAGAGAGCTGCCAAGTGACAGAGTCGGGGCTTCAATATACAGGTGATCTCTAGGAGTCTGTTTTAGTTTATTTGTTTTTTTAGGAGTCTATACTTTCAATGACTATTCTCCATAGTCTCATAGCTGACATTCTGGAGTCAAACTGACCAGCAAACAGGAAAAATTCTGACTCTATTAACCCAAACTGATCTGGTTTGCCTTAGACCTCAGTTTCTAGGATGGGGGCCTCTGGTTCTGGTTTTGGTTTTGAAACAGGGTCTCATGTATCTCAGCCTGGCCTTGAACTCGTTGTATACTAGAGGACGATCTTGAACTTGGGATCCTTTTGCCTCCACCTCCTGAGTGCTGGGATGATAGCACACATCACCCCATCCAACTACGACATTCACTTAAAATCGTAATTTCATCCCTTCTCCACTCTGCGCCTGGTTTCATGTGGTGTTTGGGTTTGATACAGACCTCAGGGCTTCGCACATATTAGGTAATCCCTCTACTAGCAGAGAGGTACCCAGCTCAGATCTAGATTTCAATATCAGCTTCCACTCCCCCAAGCCATAGTCCCCGCCCGATGTAGCTAATAATTTGGAATATATATCTTGAGCAGAAGTCTTCAGACCTAATGTTGGAGCTGCCTGACCTCCCTGTCAGTTCACCCAATTTTCCAGCTCTCCGTCATGTCACCCTCTTTGTTTTTGTTTTTTTTCCTGCAAGCATCCTACCTTGCCTTTTTCATGTTAGCTTTGAATTCTCTCTGTTCATCCCAGTTCTCACACACTCTTCTACTTCTCTCTGGTTTGCAACCACCAAGTCTCTAAGACTGTGGGTCATTCCCCAGTTCTCTTTATGTTAGAAAAACATCATTATTTTATGTCCCCATTTATCTGATTTGCAACTTTCAGAGTACAGCCCTTGTCTGTGAAATGAGGATCATAATATCCATCCTAGAGACACCCTAGGAACTGCACAGAATGTCATATTGAGGAGCACTCTGAAAGCAATAACATACTAAACAAATGTTAGGCGTTATTAGCACAAAGAGCTCAACAGTGTCTCTAAAATATGGAATTGGAAGTGATTTCTACTGTGCATCATAAACCAGCCAAGGAATTACCTCACTCTGCTCCTGTTCTCCATCATTTACAGCAGCAAGTGCTGATATATAGAGCAGAAAGAACAGACTGCATTAGGAGTAGAGCTCATGATAGCCACAGGCATTTGATAGATGCCTATGGAGACTCTCAGCATCTATGTCAAACTTTTCAATGCCCTTATCAAGTTCCCTGCTTTCTTCAAGGGACTGGGAATGTTTTCTTAAATTAAGGCAGATAGTACAAACTGTCAGCCTATTGGCTGAATGTGGCTCTCTGATATACATCATTTAGCAGATAGTAAGTGACCTTTAAATGGTGGCATTTAGATGGTGTTGTAGGTCAAGTTCTTCCAGCATCAGACTGAGCCAAGGATTTGGGTCCAAATGGTTTATTAAGAAAGTACTCTTAGGCCAGGCATGGTGGAACACTCCTGTAATCCCTGAATTTGGGAGGAGGAAGGAGGCAGGCAGATCACAAGTCATCCTAGACTCTATAGTGAATTCAAGGCTTGCCTGGACTACGCGAGACAAAGTTGCTAAGGGTGTCAGAAAGCAGAGTAAACAGGCAGACAGGTCCAGCAAGAGTACAGTATCAGGGGAAGTCCCAGCTCAGCCTGATGCCACAGAGGATGGAAGCATCATAGATAGCTCAGAAGGGATCAGCCTGGAGTTAAAGGAGTGCATCTCAGCGTCCAGAAAGAAAGGAGAGCTTACGTTCCAGATTCCTCCCTTCCCTGGCCAGTGTTTAACCCCAAGACCCAAGAACACACTTCTGGAAGGTCACAGGGGTGAAATATTAGTGTCAAAGCATATGGAAACTGGAGACTGTGCAAAGATCTGGCAAACTACACCGAAGGTCCATCTGGGAACCAACGAGGTCCACCCCAGATGGGATGCATGCACTATCATTTGCCACAGCCTCTATTCCTAATACCTAGCTGCGCTAGTCAGTGTTGTTATTGTTGTTGTTTTGCCAACTTGACATAAGCTTGAGAGTCATTTGGGAAGAGGTAACCTCCATTGAGAAAATGCCCCCATCAGATTGGCCTATAGGAAGGTTTATGGAGCATTTTCTTGATTAATGATTGATGTTCCACCCCTGGGCAGGTGGTCCTGGATGATATAAGAAAGCAAACTGAGCAAGCAAGACACAAGGACTAATTCCTCCAAGGGAAGCAGCTTTCCTCTAAGGCCTCTGCTTCTGTTCTTGCCTCCAGCCAGATTCCCGCCTTGGCTTCCCATGATAATGGTCTGTGACCTGTAAACCAAATAAACCCTGTCCTCTTTAAGTTGCTTTTGGTCATGGTGTTTTATCACAGCAATAGAAACCTCAACTATGACATAGACTCTCAATCAATTACAGTTCCAGGGATTCCCTAATGGAGGGGCTGGGGTATGGCATTGTCCTTGGAGCAGGGGCTGTCTCTCTGCTGATTGAATTGTACTTTACCCAAGAATCCACTGTCCAGATCTGAGAATGGAGAATGCAGAGAGGATTGTGGGGGGTTGTATGGAAACTCTTCCTCTCCAAGATTCCCTTCATCTTCCCTGTCACAGTTAATCATTTATTTGGCCTGACTGATAAGGGCATAATTTGTGTAATAGAAGATTAATGAGATGATACAATGTCAGACCTGAAAAGATGGAGACCGTTGGACCCTTTCCTTAACCTTATACATTATGAAAAGAGGTTCCAAGGATCTGTGAGCCTCTTGAGGGCATTGTGATCATCATGATCATGGAACTGACTTGCAATAGATGGCTCCTGGCCCAGTGGAGCTGCTTAGCCTAGGGCTCTGTGTCCGCCAGTGCTTCTGCACAGGGGTCACTACAAAGCTGACTCCACAGAGAGAGACAGTGAAGCAAACTTATTACAGTGAGCTCCCAATGTAAATGCTTAATTGTGGTTATAACCTCCAGAAATATCTTGTACGACTGAAACTGATGAGCTTTGAGGGATGGCAGCCACAGGTTATTACACAGAAAATGGAGGGCATTAAACATAATTCTCTCTAGGATGCTCTCTAATATCTCCTAAATGTGTTTTATATCCTTAACATTTCCCACAAATTCACTGCGAAAGGTCTAGCTTGGTTTTAGTCCATTGGAGCTGACAACTGACGTAACCAAGGAAACTGGTTTATACCTCACATTTAAAAACTATAAATGGCTCCATAATGATAACCTTTGGAACTGTCCCAGCCATCATTTTGTTGTGGATGCATCCCTAGAAACACGGAAATACAAAGTCAATGATACAGTGACCAAACCTAAGGACAGCATTGTGCTGAGCAGAACAAAAGTTATAAAGTCTTTAAGCAACAACCAAAAATGGTATGAAGGACCAAGATATTCTGATTTAGGTTAGAGGAATGTCTTGAGATGCTTCTCATTTTAATAGTTTTCAAAATGGAAGCAAGAAATGTGCCCTGGCTGCTTGTTGAATGAGTTCTCAAGAGCAGACCAAGAAAGGTCAGTCTTTCAAAGAGTTATCCTTAAAACCTAAACCTGGCATTGTGTGACTCACTCACTGGCTCTGGGGATGGAGATCTGGGGTACCAGAATTCTCTTTCATTACCAGTTAGGAATAAATCCCTTTCATGAAGGTCACTTTAGATACAATGGGCTAGGGCTAGCTTCCACCTTTTGCCCCATCTGGCTCAAGCATAATTGTGGGTAGACCAGAAGGTCAGATTGTTACTGGGATCAAGATGAGAGATCTGGTTGCTACCTTGTCACTTGCCAAGGAGTGAACATGAGCAGACACCAGAGTGGGCAATGTAGAGATCATAATCTAATGGCTGAGAGATATCATTAGAAATGGCATCTGTTAGCCCAATGTGGTAGCGCATATCTGTACTTGAGAGGTAGAAGCAGAAAGATTATGAGCTCAGAAAGAAATTGATTGTATGTCATCATAAGTAACAGAAGAATAGGGAAATATTTTTGCCTGTTTATTGTGATGCCTATCATATATGTAAAACTTTGTATATATTCAATTTGAGAATAATACTCATTTGCTTCTGAGGGCACACGAGTAAAAGATTTTGCTAATATGAAGCAGAAAAAACTCTGAACTCAGGACAAAGGAGCCAGGGAATGAACTAAAAGTGAAATCTAGGGGTTAAAATATGAGGGCTCCTGTTGTCTGATGGACTGAAACCATAGATGGCCAACACCGAGGGCAGAGTGGACACCTAGGAAGGCACCACAGGCAAACAGACAGAGATAGAGCCAAGACTCTGTTTTGGCAGACCTGCCCTGCTCTGGGAAGAGGCTGAGAGCAGCAGCTTCTGGTCTGGAATAAATGTGAGCCACACTCAAACTGCTAGAAGTCGAGTGCTGCTCTCCCATCTGTCTTCATGGTTGACATCAGATGGAGTTGTTCAATTCACTTCAAACTCTGTGACAAATGATGGTGGGTATGAATTCTTTGGTTCCTAAACAGTATAAATGTAGCACAACCATGTGGTTTCCCTCCCTTCCCCTCTAGAAAGCAGTATTCTTTTAGCTACAGGGGATGCAGAAGATTGCATGCTGCTAAGGCTGTCCCTAAGCATCCTGGGAGTTTTCTACCTGTCCCTGGCTTTCC
>CABHPQ010002136.1:12305-49611 GCA_902168405.1 Peromyscus aztecus
AGCTTTCAAAAGCCCAAGCCAGGTTCTCTCTCTCTCTCTCTCTCTCTCTCTCTCTCTCTCTCTCTCTCTGTTGACAAAGTCTCACCATGTAGCCCGGGCTATCCTGGGACTTACAGACATCCTCTTGTCTTGGCCTTTTGAGGTTGGCATTACAAGCAAGCACAACCACACCAATGGCGCACGCCTTTAATCCCAGCACTCACGAGGCAGAGACAGGTGGATCTCTGTGAGTTCAAGGCCAGCCTGGTCTACAGAGCAAGTTCCAGGACAGTCAGGGCTGTTACACAGAGAAACCCTGTCTTGGGGGAAAAAGTTATTTCTTCTAATAATTTATTTATTATAATAACAGTCCATTTTGATAAATGCTTCCATTGCTACCATCTGAAAATGACATTTATTTAATATTATCTTTTCCTCTGACTAGGATATGATCTCTCTCTCTCTCTCTCTCTCTCTCTCTCTCTCTGTTGCTGATGTTGGAATCCAGGGCTTTGTGCAAGCTGAGCAAGTGCTCTGCCGTCGAGCCACACCCCAGGCGCAGGATATAATCTTTATGAGGGCAGGGATGGTCTTTGTTTGTTACCACATTCTCAGTGTTGAGAACAATGCTTGGTATGTAGCAGGGGCTGGATGCTTTTAAAAACTTTAAGTGAAAGAGAAAGCACTCCCAAGAGAAGAGCTTGAAGGACGAGTAGGAATTAATCAGGTCAGGATGGGTGAGGACTGTTCTAAGTGGCAGGGACAGTGTGTACAAAGGTCCTGAGGCAGGAAGGGGCAGAGTGCATCCTGACTGGCAGCTGGTGAGGCTGGAGTGTTCTGTGTGTGTGATGTTTGGAGAATTATGAAAGAGTTTCAATCAAAGGGATGACAGGGTTGGATTCGTGTCTTTCAGACATGCCCATTGCTGCTGGAGGAGACTGGATTCTAGGGCAAAGGTAAGGACGCAGACAGCAGGATCAGATGTGAGGAGGCTTTCAGGACATGGCTCAGGAGAGTCCTCTGAGGATGGAGATCTTCAGGCTGCAGTGACAGGCTGGGCAGAAGTTTAAGAGCGAGAGATGTGGAGGATGGCTCTGAGATTTCTGGCTGGCTTCATTGGTTGAGGGCTGACACCATGGAGCCTTGTGTCACCACAGTCCAGATCTGGAATGAGAGTTTATGCTGGTGCTGGGTACTTAGTTGACCAATGGCATATCCTACATCAGCTTCATGGCTCTCTGAGGTAGGTCAGAAGACAAACCACAAGGAAATGGAGGCTCCAAGTGGGACTTGATTGGTACACACACACACACACACACACACACACACACACACACACACCATCAAGGCTTGTCATTAACTGGTTAGACAGGGGTTTATAAATCAAATCAAAGGTTTCTAAGTTAGCATACCCGAGAGAGATGTGCACACATGCTCACCGTAGCACTGTTCACCACAGTCAAGTAAGAGGCATCGGCTCAGAGGTCCATCAGCAGATGGAGGATAAAGAGAACACAGGATGCAGTGTGAACACACTATGAAGTTTTATTCAGCTGTGGTGAGGACATGTCATTTTCAGGAAAAGAGATGGAACTGGAAATCATTGTGCTAAGTGAAATAAGCCAGACCCAGAAAAACAGATACAACAGGTTTTCTTTCATATGCAGAACTTAGATTTAAAAAGAACATGGGATACTAGAGGAGGAGGATTTGGGGAGATGAAGGGAGTTAGCAGGGGGTGGGGGAGAAAGGATAATGAGGAGGTGTGAATATAATCTGAGTACAATATACACATTAACAAAAATCTCATGCTGGGCGGTGGTGGCCCACATCTGTAATCCCAGCACTCAGGAGGCTGAGGCAGGCAGATCTCTGTAAACCAGCCAGGTTGACAGAATGAGTTCCAGGACAACCAGGGCTACACAGAGAAACTCTGCCTCAAAAAACCAACCAAGATCATCATCATTATCACCATCACCACCATCATTAACATCATCATCACCATCATCACCATCATCATCATCCTCTCATAATTAGGGACAGTGAGATGGCTCAGTGGATATAAAAGCATTTTCCACCAAGCATGAAGACCTGAGTTTGATTCTAGGTTCCTACATGTGGAAGGAGAGAACAGAATCCGCTGGGTTGTTTTCTGACTTCCCCCCTGATGAAATGTGAGAAAATTCTTTCTGTGTGTTCTAAGGTTTTATGTAATTCTTATGCACTAAAAAAATCCTCCAGGGAGGGAACAGGAAGACAGAAAGGGTCCATCATGGCATGGGTGTACCTCAGTGGTACACCCATGAGTTTGTGCCTAGCTTGTCTGAGGTCCTGGATTGGATCTCTAGTGTGGCAAAAGGGGAGGGTATGGTTCATTAAAAACAAAAAACGAAAACAACACAATGCAGACTTTTTATTTTCATTGCCCGCCATTGGCTACATTAGCTTGTAAAGTCCTTCTGAGCCTTGAATGGTTTTTGTTTTGTTTTGCATGAACCAACTTGAGACTTTCTGGCTTCACTGAGTTCCAGCTTTGGCTCCGGAGAAGCAGTTAGAGCCTCATCTCACCTTCCGGCCAGCTCCGTGCCCTCCTCTCCCATCCATCAACTCAGGCCTGACTCAACGGTTTCAGTGATCTGCCATTGCCAAACCCTTCACGGTATGCAAGTTGGATTTTTTTCTTTTTTTCTTTTCTTTAGAAAAAAGAAAACCCCTTTTGTATCCAGTCCTGTTTCATTTTCATCGTTGCTCAGTTACACAGTGACCGTCCCAAACAGGTTGGGGATGGACGCAATGGCGGAAGTGGGCAGAGACATTGGAGAGCACCTGGGTGGCCCTGGCTGGGGCTCACACGGAGGTAGCCCTCTCTCCACAGGCTTTGGGGGAGTTCAAGGTTACCTTGAGATCCCCTAGGCAAAGTCACCTATCAAATGACAAAGTAGGCACCGTGAACAGCTGGCCCCGAGTGACACTCTGCAGGGCTTCCTTCAGTATTTGGTAATCAATACAAAACGCTATCAGTGGTGTGAGTACTCAGCATTGATTAGATCTGAAGAGTACATTTTGTTCCTTAAGTAGCTAGACCTATTATTTAATGAGTAAGGCTAGTTCAGTTCATTCTAGACCTACTAGTGAGCTGAGCCCTGGGAAGAGAACAGGTGGGGTAGGTGGGAGGGGCTCACTGGACGTCTTCTCCGCTCACTGTGGTGGGGGTGGTCTGCATTTGGCTAAGCCTAGAGGATGGGCGTGAAAGCCAGGGTTTTGCCTTTGAATGACTTCTATTTGTTCATTTGTTTTTGGTGTGTGTGTGTGTGTTGTTTTGTTGTTACTGCTGCTGCTATTTTTTTTTTAAGACAAGGTCTCATGTAGCCCAGGTTGGTCTTGAACTTACTATGTTCCTAAGGATGACCTTGAACTTCTAATTCTGTTTCTTTTACCTCCTGAGTGTTGAGATTACAGCTATGCACCACCGTGCCTGGCTGGAGCTTCTCTTATTTTTAAATTAAGTTTATGCATGTGGGTGTTTTGCCTGCATGTATGTTGGTGGACCATGCATGTGCCTGGTGCCAACCAAGGCCAGAAAAGGGTGTTGGATTTCTGGAACTGGAGTTAAAGTTATGAGCTGCCCTGTGGGTGCTGAGAATGGAACCTGAGTCCTCAGCCACTGTTCTTAACTGCTGCGCCATCTCTCCATCCCTCAAACTTCTGTTCTTAAAGATAGTGAAGGTGAGATTCCCAGAGAAGTAGAAAACTAAACCCACATGACGCCTTGAGGCCGGAGCTCTCGCGGCGCGTCCCTCTTTCTGGCCACAGGTGGCAAGAGGACATGGATGGCTTCTTCTCCGCATGGTGGGCACGGGGTGGGAAGAGCTCCTCTGTGAGAGGACGGGAAAGTGGGTGGAGGAAAGAGAGGTCAGCTGGCCAACCCGTAGTGACAGGAAAGCTGGGGCACAATTGAACCT
The DNA here is from genome assembly GCA_902168405.1 of Peromyscus aztecus. Lineage (NCBI taxonomy): Eukaryota > Metazoa > Chordata > Mammalia > Rodentia > Cricetidae > Peromyscus > Peromyscus aztecus. Next base: position 16,247 of record CABHPQ010002136.1, read on the forward strand.
GTCCCCTTGACTCATAATGGGGGGAGCTATTGGTTTGTCCCCTGAGCAATCGTTAGGGAACCTGTGTCAGGTGTGTGTCTCCAAGAAACGGACTCCAAGATGGCGTTTGAATTTTTTTTTTCTTTTTTTGGAGAGTCTCACATTACTGCCCAGGCTGGCCTGAAGCTTACCATGTAGCCCTAGGTGGGCTCATGCCAATCCCCCTGCCTCAGGCTTGAAGTGCTGGGATTGCAGCATGGGCTGCCATGCTCAACTCTGAGGTGGTTCGCACGTGACCTCCCATGATAGTTGGGAACATGAGCGGCTCTCAAGCAGCACAGTGCTTTTGTCAAGGTCACACGGCGGGAGGGCTGGAGGTGTGCGAGTCAGGGTTTGGTGAAAGCATGGCATGATGGTGTTACCAGAACTTGGGCTTTTGGACTAGAGAGGTGGCTCAGCAGCTAAGAGCACCCGCACTGCTTGCTCTCCAAGAGTTCTGAGTTCAGTTCCCAGCTCACACGGGGCAATTCACAACTCCCTGTAACTCCAGGGTCAGGGGGTCCAACACCTTCTTCTAGACTCCGTGGGCACCTGCACACATGCATCTTTAAAAAAACTTAAGCTTTTTTTTTCTTTCTGTCATGCCATGTTAACTCAGTCGGAAGACTTGTTGCCCAGTGGTCTCAAGATGGCTGCCATGGTCTCTTCTACAATTTTACTCAAGGCAGAAAGGGGGAAGGCCAAGGAGAAAGCAGACTGCTGTGGGATGTTCTGTATGGCAAATGTGTTGCTAATAAAACACTGATTGGCAGTGGCTAGGCAGGAAGTATAGGCGGGGCTAACAGAGAGAATTAAAAGAACAGGAAGGCGGAGGGAGTCACTGCCAGCCACCGCCAGGACAAGCAGCATGTAAAGATGCCGGTAAGCCACGAGCCATGTGGCAAAGTATAGATTTATAGAAATGGATTAATTTAAGATATAAGGACAGTTAGCAAGAAGCCTGCCACGGCCATACAGTTTGTAAGCAATATAAGTCTCTGTGTTTACTTGGTTGGGTCTGAGCGGCTGTGGGACTGGCGGGTGACAGAGATTTATCCTGACCGTGGGCCAGGCAGGAAAACTTAAGCAACAGCAGACAGTATCATTTATCAGGAAAGAAAAGCGTTTCTCAGAATCCCCTTTGGAAAATGCCTTCAGCTTTCTCATTTGTCAGAGCAGAGAGGAAGCAGGAGGGAGCCTGGGAAGATGGGCAGGCAGGAATAAGATGCAAGGAGTATTTAGAAGATTTCTCCTGAACCTGGGTGCATTGTCACAGGACAGGTGACAATTCTGGTGTCGTGGACAAAGAGACAGGGGAGAATGGATGCTGAGCAGGAGTGATGTCTGCTCTGTATGTAGTAACAGCAAAGATAAGCCCAGGACTTGAAGGAAAAACCAGGAGAGTTGAGTCAGCCTGACTTGGGGTGGAGCTCAGGGAAACTTTCTTGGAAAAGATGACCACCCCCAAGCAAGGTCCTGGGCACTCTTAATAAGACCAGTTGATGGACAGCAGAATCAAAAGCAGAGAGCTGTGCAATAACACAGTATGCCTGGAAATGTGTATGATGAGATATTGAGTTCAAGTGGAAAGCAGAGAGCTGGAGAGTGAGGCATGTGGGGCAGTTGAGAGGCTGGGTGAAGAGTCTGAGAGAAGTTGGTTTTGTTTGTTTGGTTGGTTTTGAGATAGGCTCTCATATAGTTCAGGTTGACTTCAAACTCGATGTATTGCTTAGGCTGTCCTTGAACTGATTCTCCTGAATCCAGAGCATTGGGATTCCAAGAGTAAGCCCCACACCCAACCAACTGTTACATTTTATCCTGTATTGTTCTAAATGGACAGCCATGGAGGGGCGGGGTTCACTGTGCATTAAAGACAGATGGCTTCATGATGGAGGGGTGAGCTGTGAGGGGTGCAGGCTCGAGAGGGAGTCCAGCCAAGCGGTCCCTTTGGTCTCTACATGAGAGCTGCTGAGGGTCTGGAGAACAACTTCCCAAAGACTGCTGATATTTCCACACTAGGATAGGCAGGATTCCAAGGCACGGATCTCTGGGAGGGACAGATGTCTCAAGAGGGCTGAGGCACTCTAAAAAATGCACATTAGACTGTGCAATCACGCACAGGATGTTTGTGTGCTAGTGATGTAGAAAGAGAAGAGGTGACCAAAAAAATCCATGGGTGGCAGAGAGTTCTTAGCCAGACTGTGTGAAGAAGACTTGAACAGAGAGACTGTCCCGGCTAGTTTTATGTCAATTTGACAAATCTAGAGCCATCTGAGAGGAACTTCAATGAAGAAAATGCCTCCATAAGATTGGGTTGTAGCCGGGTGGTGGTGGCGCACGCCTTTAATCCCAGCACTCGGGAGGCAGAGGCAGGAGGATCTCTGTTAGTTCGAGGCCAGCCTGGGCTACCAAGTGAGTTCCAGGAAAGGCGCAAAGCTACACAGAGAAACCCTGTCTCGAAAAACCAAAAAAAAAAAAAAAAAAAAAAAAAAGATTGGGTTGTAGGCAAGTCTGTAGGGCATTTTCTTAGTTAGTGATTGATGAGGGAGGGCCCAGGACATTGTGGGCCTGGTGGTCCTGGGTCGTATAAGAAAGCAGGCTGAGCAAGCCAGTAAGCAGCACCCCTCTATGGCGTCTGCATCAGCTCCTGTCTCCAGGTTCCTGCTCTGTCTGAGTTCCTGTCCTGACTTCCTTCAGTGATGAACAGTGATGTGGACATGGGAGCCGAATAAACTCTTTCCTCCCCAACTTGGTCATGGTGTTTGATCACAGAAATCGTGACTCCGACTAAGAGACAAACACGAGATGTTCGTGTACAAAGGAAACTCATGAGCAGTCTTCCTGGTCCACTTGGTCCCCTCTGAGGAACCTGGGGGCACTAGAAAACTGAAGGGGAGAAAATGGGATTCAGATTTTTAAAACAAAGAGTCTGGAATGTGCAGTCCTGGGCTAGGAGCCTGATGGCTTAGGAGAGGAGTAGCTGGGGAGCAGACAGAAAGGAAGGAAGTGCTGGGAGATAGCACAGAGTCACCCCAAGTAGTGCCAGACCAATTCAGGAACAAGAGCATTGAGAAACAGGCAACTGATGTCCACAGAGCAGAACCCACAAATTACAAAGGCACACTGGGACGTCCCCTCCCGTCCCTCTCCTCACTCCGGAGGTGGTTGTACTTCGACATGTACTTATTAGCTTGTTTGTATTTGTTTATTTGTTTGAGACAGGGTCTTGCTGTGTAGGCCAGGCTCAATTTGACCGAGAACTCTTCCTAGATCTGTCTCCCAAGTTCTGGGATTATATCACGCGTACATACCTGCCTGTGTGTGTGTGGTGGGGGGAGATAATGCCAGGGCCTAGTTACATAACCCAGGCTAGCCTGGAACTTGGGCTCTCCCAGCCTTGGCAGCTCCCATCCCCCCAGGTGCCGCAATCACAGGCAAGCCCCACCACAGCTGGCCTTACTTACCTTTGAGAAAAACAAAACAAAACTGTAGCACATATTACAACTTTCTTGTCTTCTACTGTGTGTCTTTGAGGTTCTTACCTAGAAGTGGGTGTAGTGCCACCCCAGCCTTGGTACCTGTGGGGGGCACTGTGGCATGGATGCCCTGCCATTTATCCAATCAGCCCCCAGGAATGTTCAGCCTGACCCTCTTCTCAAGACCTTGTACTGATAGACACTTGCCGTATGTGCACATGTGTGTGTGCGTGAGTGTGTGCCTGTGTGCACACAGGCATGCATGTGCATGCTTGCATATGTGTGCATTTGTGTGTGTGCATGCATGCATGCTCATAGTTGTATGTATGCGTATTCATGTGTGTTCGTGTGTGCATTGTGGGCCTGTGTGTGCCTGTATGCATGTGTGTGCCTGTGTATGTATGTGTACATGCTTGTGGCAGCCAGACATCAATGCTAGATGTCTTCCTCGACCTCTCCTCACCTTATTTTTTTTTTTTTTTTGAAACAGGATCCTTCACTGAAGCTGGAGCTCACTGGCAGATTAGTTGGCCAGCAGTTCCAGGTATCTGCTTATGCCTACAACCTCCATCTCTAGCACCAGGATTACAGCTGCAGTGGCCTTTCTGTGTGTGCTAGGGACCCAAACTCAGAGCCTCAGGCTTGCTGAGCCATCACCCCAGTCCCCATGTGTTTGGTAGACATGTCGACCAAGAGTAGAATTGTTGAACCTGGGAATATATGCATGCTTAATTTTTAGAGATGTCAAATTTCATAGGCCTTATAAGCCTGTTCATTTTTCGCTCATCTTGCATGTCCGAGGTCTACTTCCTTGGCTCTTTGCTAGTAACACGTTCACCAATGAAGGAGTGAAAACAGAGAAGAGAAGGAGCCAGGGGCCAGCTGTACCCTGTTCCAACGTTAAATGGTGAAGAGCTAAGACAGAATCAGCCAGGAGGGCTTTCAGAGCAGTGAGCGGGGAAGTGAGAGAGAAACCAGGAGACGTGGTAACTTGGAGACCTTGTGAGTAGGGATGCCCATCCAAGACAAGGGCTCCTCCCCCCCAGGGCTCTAGCACCACTTGGTTGGGACGGAGCGGTTGAGAGCTGGGCCCACTGCTGACTGGTCAGGGTCTTGATATCACGCTGATCCCACTAGGCAGGAGCACAAACCTCTGCCAAGACAATCAGAACCCAGAAGAACCACCAGAGGCCATATGGCCCACTGATACAAGATGGCGTTCTCCAGGCCTCTTATGGGACTCCAATGCCCATGTTACCAGTGGGAGGGTAGAGGTCCTGAGGGTGGAAGATTTGGAGACTCACTGACCACACCTCGAATTGGCGGTGACGTAACCATCTGATGATACAGTGGCAATGAAAGGCGGGGTTAACAGACATGTCATATCTAGCATGAGGGAGGAACTGACATTTGGGGTTCAGCATTAGCAAGTCAGTACAGGAGAACGAGGCTCAGCCAGAGGAAGGGGGAGATTCAGGGAGGCAAGGAAGGAGAAAGAGCCAGAATTTGGGGGTGAATGGGCCCAGGGCACACTTAGTTTTAAGACCGTGTTTCCTAGGCATGAAGGGCCAGAGCTGTTTGTATGACTGAAAACAGTGAGACAAGAGTCTCAGATGTACCACAGTGACAGAACCCTTAATGTGCATGAGCCCCTAAGTTCAGTGCTCAACAGTGTGATCCCAGACCCCCAATGTCAGATGCGAGGCAGAGAAAGGAGAAATCCAGCCCTCTAGAAGCTGCGGCCAGCTAGCTAGTCTGGCACACAGAGTGGTGGATAACAAGGGACCTGTCTCGAGTTGGAAGGCGAGGAGTGACATCTGAGGTTGTCTTCTGACTTCCACATGTGTGTCAGCAAGATGGCACATGCCCTGATGACCTGGATTCAGTTCCTGGAACCCACCTGGTAAAATGGAGAGAATCAACTCCCTCAAGCTGGCTTCTGACTTCTGCACATACACCTAGCCAAAAAATGATAGTTTTAGGTTCAGGGGGAGACCCTAACCCAAAGGAATAAGATGGGCAGAGATGGAAGAGGACACCCAATGCCTTCCTAGGTCTCCATGAGTTGTGTGTGCAAACACACACCACACACGCACACACACTATTTTTTTTTTTTTCAAGACAGGATATCTCTGTGTAGCTTTGCGCCTTTCCTGGAACTCACTCTGTAGCCCAGGCTGGCCTCATACTCACAGAGATCCTCCTGCCTCTGCCTCCCAAGTGCTGGGATTAAAGGCATGTGTCACCACCGCCCGGCTACACACTACTTTTTAATATAAAAATTTAAGCCAGGTGGTGGTGCTCACTTTTAATGCCAGCACTTGGGAAGCAGAGGCAGGTGGATCTCTGTGAGTTCAAGGCCAGACTGGTCTACAGAGTGAGTTCCGGGACAGCCAGGGCTGCACAGAGAAACCTTGTCTCAAAAAACAAACAAAAAGAAAAAAGAAAAAAAATTTAAGAGATTGGCTTGGTGGCACATATCTTTAATCCCAGCACTCAGGAGGCAGAGGCAGAGGCAGGCAGATCTCTGTGAGTTCAAGGACAGCCTGATCTACAGATTGAGACCCTGTCTTCAAAAAAAGAAGACAAATAACCCACAAACCCCAAAACAAGAAAAAAAATTTTTTTTTTTTGGTTTTTCGAGACAGAGTTTCTCTGTGAAACAATCCTGGCTGTTCTGGAACTCACTCTGTAGACCAGGTTTGGCCTCGAACTCACAGAGATCTGCCTGCCTCTGCCTCCCGAGTGCTGGGATTAAAGGTGTGTGCCACCATTGCCCGGTGAAGGAAACCTTTTAAGTGGTGGGATGAGGCTGGTTAAATGGAATTGGGAAGGAAGTCGACTCCAACATTTCTTACATATGTGGATTCTCCATGCTGTTCGGTTCTTTGTTAGTATCCAAGGTATTCCTCAGTCTGGTGTGTCCCTTACCTTGTTGCCCCAGAAGACCACCTGAATAAAACAAGCCACTTCTGATAGTCAATCGAAGTGGTGGGTCACAGCCCTGGGGTCTTGGTGTTCCTTAAGCTACCTCCTCACTACTGGGCAGAGAGCATGGGCTGTCAGCTCTCCATCATCGCCTCTCCCCTCTTTCAAGAGACCCCGCCTCCTGGGGCTCTCAGTCCGGAGGCAGGAAGTGGGAAGGGTGCAGCCTTCACGATAGACTTCCTGTAGCATTTGCAGTCTGTCCAACAGATCCACGGTGTGAGCCACATCTATGTTAAATGTTGCTAGGAACCCACTATAAAAGTCAAATGTAAAGCTGAGCTTGTAGCTGTGTTAGAGTGTGCACTGAGCTTGCGCAAGGTTCTAGGTGTAATCCCAGCCCCATAAATGCAAAACTAAACCAACACCCCCCCCCAAAAAAAAAACACGTAAAAGGAGCAACTGAACAGTTTGTTGTTGTTGTTCATTTGTTTGTTGTTGTTGTTCGTTTGTTTGTTGTTGTTGTTGTTTTAGTGAGACTGATATAACTCATGTATGCGTGGGGTATGTGTGTGTTGGGTGCCTGAGTGTGTGCACCTAAGTGCAAGCCTGGATAAGTGTGTGGAAGCCCAGGAAGGCATTGAGTCTCCGCCTCCTCTTCCTCCTGCCCTCCTTCTCTTTTTCTTGTTTGTTTGAAACAGGGTCTCACCAGGTAACTGGCTGTCCTGGAACTCCTAGATTGGGTTAGAGGTGTACACCACCGTGCCCCAGTGGGTACACACCACCGTGCACCACTGGTGTTCTCTTCTGTCTCTCCCTCCTTACTTCTTTGAGCTGGAGTCTCTCCCCGAATCCGGAACTTTGTGCTTTGACCTACAGCCAGCTAGTCCCAGTGATCCTTCTGTCTCTGCTCCCCACGGTGATAGGGCGGCAGGCAAGGGTGAGACCACGCCAAGCTTTTTCTGTAGGTGCTGGGATACGAACTTAGGTCCTCATGGTTGTGCAGCAAGTCCTTTTAACCACTGAGCCATCGCTCCAGCACCAAGTGAACCTCATTTTAAAGTATTGTACGTTTATTTAACTTAACAGATACAAAATGACATCATTTCAACAGATGGTATTTGATATTTGAAGACTTACAGAGATCACTTTTGTTAATTTTCATGGACGACCTCCCACTGCGGTGTGCATGTTACATCAGAACGCATCTGCATCTGGACCGGCCATGTTAAGGAAACCCAGCTGTTTATCTGTGTTACTATCTCTGTCCCATGCTTAGAGAGCTGGACCTGCTGGTGAGGACAGGGTCTTGATGCTGCTGGTCTGTGCCACTGGTACCTGCTTGACTCTGGAAGGGACTTCAGGAGACCCAGAGGCAATGTGCTGTGTATGCACTCACGTGTGGGAGGGCGGCCAGAGCCTATGTACACCAGTGTTTTGAAGCTGCGGTAAATATTAACAAGGCAGTGGGAGCCAGGCCCTCTGGGAGGCCTAGGCTCCCCAGTGGGGAGGAAAGGAGATAATGCTGTGTACCTTAGATAGGGCTTTCAACCCGGCCTCCAAAGCTGCAGCACCCAGGCTGCCATGGACACATGGGCATGACTTCTGTTCCCAGAACCAAGATGCCTCGCCTTGCTGGGAGATTCTCAGAACTCCCAGACCACAGAAGCACCACTTGGCCTTTGTGTGTGCAGCGCCCTACCCTGCTTCTCCAAGGCTCCTCCTCATGGCCCACACTCTTTACATGCATAGCTTCTATCTCCACATTCACTTCCCTATGGGCACAGTTCATCCAAACTTGACAGCATAGGAAACAGATTCCATTCAGATCATTTCTTCTAAAAAAAACCAAACAAAAAAAAAAAAAAAAAACAACCCTCCCATCAGGGTTGGGAGATATAGCTCAGTTGGTAGAATGCTTGTTTAGTACAGACAAAGCCGTGGTTCGCTCTCAAGCACTTCATAAGCTGGGCATGGTAGCACGCATCCATAATCCCGGTGTTTGGGAGGAAGGGGCGGGAGGATCAGAAGTTCAGGGGAATCCTCTGTTACATGGTGAGTTGGAGGCTAGCCTGGGCTACATGAGACATCCCACAAAGCAAAGCTGTCTCCTAAGTGCTTGCGGTGTTGGCCGCTGCTTCTCTCTTAATATCAAGCTGCCTCGGTTGTTGCAGGGTGTGAGTGTCAGAAAAGAAGTGTCGGCCCCAGACAGCTACAAGCCTGGGCTTTTGACTGAATGCCTTCCATCTCTCCTGAAGCTCTGAGCAGGGGAACTGAGAATCCAGGAGGGATTTGCATAAACAAATACTGCAAAGACAGAGAAGTGATTACGCACACGGTGGCAGGAACTGGGGGGACAGGGAGGGACTGGGAAGGGAAAATTCTCAGGGTTTATTAACCTTGAGATTGAGCCGTGCAGATACAGGATCTAGTTTTAAAAAAGAGGTGAGACAAAATTTCAATTGTTTCCTTCCTTTTTCTGGTAGATGTGGTATAGTCACACATTTTCTCACAGCATGTGAGCTCCAGTATTGAGTGATATCCAGAATGTGTGTGGGTTCGTTTTTTTGCCAAGCAGATCATTGATTTAAGCGACAGGGAAAAGTGAGTTCTTTCTAGGCACAGTTTAGGAGTGCCCTTTAACTTTTCTACTTATCCTCTGGTTTCCAGTCTGATAAGAAAAACAGATTTCTATTACTCAGTCCCCAGCCTGAAGTAGAGACACGGCCAGTCCTCTGGAACTCAGTCTGAGGGGGACCCGGCTGGTCCTGAGGGAGGCCACTCTGTTCTCGAGGGTAGTCCCCACTCCTCTGGGCCAGGCAGCATTAATGGGGGGATTTCCCTTGTATTCTGAAGCACCCACTTCTGCTCTGGTCCTGCCTCTCCCGTCCCAACCCTGGAAACTTCTTTACTTCTCAGCCTGCATGGTGTGCAAACACTTGAGTGTTTTGCTTGAGTGCTGTGGTGGGTCCCTGGAACCTGTGTGTGCCCTTTCCCGTCAGGCTCCTCTAGAACCAGAGAATGCATGTCTTGGGGCTCTAAGGAAACTCATGTATCCTTGATAATAAGTCACGACAGGCTTGTATCTGCCGCTCAGACTTCGGCCTCTATGACGTGGGTGAGGTGGGGCCGGTGGGTCAGGGGGTGCGGAACCCTGGGGGCTGCCCTGCCAGCCTGTGTAGGTGAGTGAACATTGGAGTTATGAATTGGACTCAAAAGGCTGTTTCACTTTTGCCTCGGGGATGGTATTCAGGTTGTCTGCCCTAAAACAGGCAGAGACAGATGGGAAGCCTCTGGTGGCTCTTAGAGTTCCTGAGGTCATTGACCCAGGAAGGCAGGGCGTGTCTGGGTGGAACGGGCCAGGGCACACACTGGATTGTTTCCTTCTGCCCAGAGGGCACTGCCCTCAGCAGCCTGGAGGGCTCAGTCATGGGTTTCTTGGTACCCCGAGGGGAGGCGGTGTCCTCCCCGCATGCCTATAACCCATCCCCACTTCCATTTCTTTCCCTAGAGGTCAGGACCAGCCTTGGAGTCAACAGCCCTTCATCCTGTCCCCTCCCAGCTGGAGGCACCCCACTCTGAGGGTGGCTGGAGGCATCCTGTGGAGGGTTTTCAAGAAGCCGCCTTGTTGAGGGTCAATATTTGTTCAGCTCTTGGCCTGGGGCGGTCCATCACTGCCTGTGGCCCCTCACATTCCGACCATCGCACCCCTATCTCAGGACCTATCTCAGGAACGTGTTCCCATCGACTTGGGGAACCACACCTGGCCTTGGCAATGGTCTCTTGTCTTCCCTCCTTCATTCCCAGGCTGGAAACTGGCCCTGGGAGGGAGAGGATGAGAAGAATGCCCTACCCAAGTCCCACCCTCCTCTCCTACCGCCACCAAAGGGGGGGGGCGGGTGGAACCTTGGCACAGTCCCACCTGGGTTCCCACTGACATCAGAGCTTTCGTTCGGCAAACACTTCCTAGGTGCCCACCTCATTCCCAAGAAAATGAAAAAAGAAAAAGGCTGGGCATGTAGCTCAGGGGGGTAGAGCTCTTGTGTGTATGAGGCTCCAGGTTCTATCCCTAGTCCTGAGTAAAACCTGGTGTGATGAGGCTTGCCTGTGAACAGAGGCAGGTAGATCAGAGTTCTAAGACATTCTTAGTTATGTCAAGAGTCCGAGGACAGCCTAGGCTACCATAATCCTCCCCAGACTCCAGAGTTAACTAAAAAGGTTTGTATACATTCACTCAAAGGAACAGTTTGTAGTTTATTTTTAAAGTTTTTTTAAAATTGTGTGTATGCATGATGCTTGTGTATATCCATGGGGGTGTGTGTGTGCGTGATGTGTGTTTATGCACATATGTGTATGCATAGTGTGTGCATGTGAGTGTGAGTGTGTGTGTGCATGTGCGTGTGTGTGTGTGTGTGTGTGTGTGTGTGTGTGTGTGTGTTGGAGCATCAGTTCTCGCTACTTTTATGTGAGTTCCAGGGATGCGGCAGACACCTTCACCTGCTGAACCCTTTGTTTGCGATTGACATGCTCGGAAACAACATACCCAGTGCATGTGAGACAGAGGACACACGTTTACTTATTTGTTTATTACAAAGTCTCACTATGTAGCTCTGCCTGATCTGGAACCTACTGTGTCGATGAGGCTGGCCTTAAGCTCAGAGCTCTATCTGCCTCTGCCTCCTGAGTGCCGGCATGGGAGGAGTGTGCCCGGGCCTGTCTCCAGCGGCTTCTCTTGCCGGAATCAAACCCGGCAGTGTACACAAGGCACAGACACGACGAGACTCCTGCTTCTCTTTCCCTTTGAAGAATGGCCTGGTGCTTTTCCTAATTCAACATCTTGGGTATTAAGTCCCATCCCTGCCCTTTCCTCACTGGACAGGACAATCTCATTCCTTGAGGTTATCTCAGAAGTAAAAACAGAGTATGAGGGCAGAGATTAATCCCAGTGAGGGGCCAGCCATGCCTCCCCTTGGCCCCGAGAGTGTCCAGAGCCCTTGACCTCACCCATCACCTCACTTCTTGTTCAAAGGTGGAGAATGTGACAGGACAAGTTCGTCCCAGGGCTCTCGAGCTTTCCCTGCCCCTCCCCTATTTTCTTGAGAGAAGGCATGAAAATTTAAATTTCTATTTTTACAGGAAAGAATGTTTTTTTTCTTCACAAAAGATAATACCCTTTGCACACAGCTCTGTGTCTTGTCTCTTTGCTCTTTCTTGAAGCACTTTTTCTAATGCTACAAAAAGAATGTGCTGGTCCTTTTTTACAGCTGCGTAGTATTTCATCACATGGTTGATTCATCATCCATTATTTATTCAACTCAGCTTTTGAATTAGGTAATTTCCTGCTTCAGCTTTGCAAACAGCACCATGATAAGTTCAGATATGCATCATTTATTACATACAAAGTGTAGTTGCAGAATCCATTCTTGGACTTGAGATCATTACTAAAGGACCTATGTGGTAGTACTTTGAATACATACTGCCAAATTATCTTGCATCAAGATCTTAGCAATTGAGCCTCTACCAGCAATGGATGGAGGTGATTATTTCTCTAAAGCATGGCCAAGGAAGTGTGTTAGTGTGTCTATTATTTGTCTATTGTCTATTATCTCTAATTTGGACATGCTTTTGTTTACAGTTTGGTTGGCTGTGGGGAATGTAGTGTTGTGTCAGGGAAGGGTTCCCTGGGGCTAAGTGGTGGGGACATGACTCAAACTCTGGCCTTATTAACGTGGCCCGTGGACAGCTGGCAGGAGAGAAATTCTGGCGTCCGTGGGAGCCTTCCAAGTGTAGAGGTGAAGAGAAAGGCTGAGTTTCACTCTGCCTGTAGATGATGAGCTGAGGGCCAGTGCATCAGCTAAGAGGGGCTCTGTGAGGGTGCCACCAGGACCCTGAGAGATCATCCCAGGGAGATGATCTCTGAGATCCAAGGGCCACCAAACCTCAAGACCTATGCCATTTGTCTTATTTCTCCTATTGCTGTGATAAAAATACCACAACAAAAGCAACTCAAGAAAGAACTGGTTTATTCTGCCCCATGGTTCGAGGCACAGTCCATCATAGCGGGGCAGTCACCAGGGAGCTGGTCACACCACATCCTCAGTCCAGAGCAGAGTAACGGGTGCACATGTGTGCTAGTGCCCAGCTTGATTTCTTTCCACAGTTGGGGTCCCCTGCCCAGGGAACAGCCCAACCCATGTCAGCACAAGGTACTCCCTCCTAGGTGGGCCCAGGGTCTGTCTCTCAGCTGATTCCATGTGCTGTAAAGTTGAGACACTGTCCATCACATCCTTCCTTCTAGGCTGGTCCCTGGGGCTCAGAAGACTCACATGAGGGAGGTACCCAAGGAGTAAAAGCTTAAGCCCCCTTTGAGCTCTCTGGAATTGGAGCATCCCAGAATCCCTGAGGCCCAGGGACCCTGCTGAAGAAGAGACAGTTCCCATGCTGGTCCTTTGTTACCCTCTCTCTCTTTGTAGAGACTCATTCCCCAAGGAGAAGCCTGAGGCTGCAGGACTCTCAAGGTGTGGCCTGGCTTTGTGCGGGCTCAGGAGAGGATTCTCTCACCGACCCACCTGGGTGTTTAAAGGCTGGGCCTCCCTCCTAGGCTGCCACACAGGGCTTTCAGTTCCTCTTAGGCACTGGAATAGGCAAGAGTGTCTAAGATGAGGACCCTGAGCTTAGTGTCTGGTGCAGCCTGAGACCCCAAAGAAACCAGTCTGAGCTATGTGAGTTGGCATCCAAGGATCAGTGGGGTGAGGTTATGAGAAGAAAAGAGCTGCTCGGCTTAGAACATAAGAAATTTGAGTTGGGGGGACAGTGAGGCGGCTCGGTGGGCGTCTTAGGTCTCTATGGCTGTGACTAACATCACGACCAAAAGCAGCTTGGGGAGGAGAGGGTTGCTTTTGGCTTACAGATGTAGCCCATCATGAAGGGAAGCCAGAGCAGGAACCCAGGAGCAAGTGCTGAAGCAGAGACGATGGAGCTGTTCACTGGCTCGCTCCCCATGGCTTGCTCAGTCTGTTTTCTTATACCAGCCAAGACCACGTGTCCAGGGGGGCCACTTCCCACAGTGGGCTGGGCCCTCTCACATCAATCAGTAACTGAGAAAATGCCCCACGAACGTGTCTACAGGCCAATCTGATGACAATTGCTCGGTTGGAACTTCCTCTTCCCAAATACATCTTAACCAAAATAAATGAGCACAATGGGTAAAGATGCTTGCCACCAAACCTGATGACCTGAGTTTGATCCCCAAGTCCCACAATATAGAACTGATTTCTACAAGCTGCCCCGCCTTCACATGAGCACTGTGGCACACAACTTCCCCCTCCCTGAAATAAGTAAGTAAAAATGCTAAAACAAAACCCATCTGAGCTGAAGGAGCCTTAGGCAGGATCCAGATCGTTTACTGGAGAGCTGGGGAAACTGAGTCATGGAGAAACGACTCACCTAAGGGCCCCCAACTGGCAGATGGCAAAGTATGAGTGGTAGCTTGTCTCCTAGGCCAACCTCTCTGGACTGTCTCTCTGACTGGGCTCCTCCAGCTGGGTAAGGCTTGGCCTCCAGCCTCAAAAGAAACCTAACCGCCTCCCCTGTCCACTCGGGCTGGATTGAGGTTGCTGCCATCACAGCCCACACTCGGTCAGCTCAGGCAGGACCCCAGAGGCTGGGGTGGACAGAGCGGGTACAGTCCTGGCATGTCCAGATTGGTCTCTTGCCTGCCTTTAATTGTACTGGATGATCAGTGGAGCCTGGGAGAGAATCCCTGCCCCCCTTCTCCAGAGTGGGGAAGAGGAGGGGGCAAGTAGAGGCAGCTTTCCCAGAATCAGTCTAATCCCTTGAATGTCTTAGGAGAGATCTTAATGAGGAGTGCTCCAAAGGGTGAGATCAGGGCTCCCTTCTCTGCAAACACAGGGAATTTCTGAGAAACCCTTCCCCCAAGATGCGAAGCTTCCCGCCTGGCAGCCAGGAACCAGGACTCCCTGGAAAAGCAACCTGGGGAAGGTGCACGGCAGGGCTGGGGTGAGATGGTCACTCCGCACTTCCTCTTTGCACCAAGTGGGTTGTCTTCCTTCCAGTCTCCCCACGTCTTCCAACATCTGTCCTTCCACCAGTCCTTCCATCTCCATCCCTGTGTGTCTGTCAGTCTGTCTGTATTCTCCCCGCCCCCACTCATCCTGAAGGACCCAGCTCAGCCTACCTTCTCAAGGGACCTCTGCTGGAAACTGGCACGTGCCTGTCATCCCAGCACTGGGGGGTGAAGGCAGAACGATCAGAAGTTCGAAGTCATCCTCAGCTACATAGGGAGTTCAAGGCTAGCCTGGGCTACCTGACACCATCTTTGAAAAAAGCCTAAGTTCAGTAGACTGTTCTCTACTGGCACCCCTCCCCCCTCCCCCCTCCCCCGGTTCAGTAGGCCTCATTAATTAAAACCTACAGAACACCTATTACGTGTCAGTGTCTTGGGCTGGTTTCCCCTAAAATATGGATTTAGTCACTCGTTTATTTGGGATGTGATCGTCACATCAAACCGTAGAAAGGGAGTAGAGAAGTGAGGAGGGTGGGGAAGGGAGCCAGTCAAATGTGTTACAGAGCGTGGACACTGAAGGCCACTGCTGCTTTACACTGGAGACAGCATGGAGCACTCATCCCAAATGTACCCACTTAGGGGGCCCAGGAGCTGGAGAATTAGCCACCCAGCCTTGTGGGCATTGGCCGAGGCACAGAGGGATGCCAAGTCTCTGGCCCTTCCGACCCGCAACTCTTTGCGCAGACACAAGTGAACTCCAGCGTCAGCGAGCTGAACGCCTAGGGGTGGGTGGGTGTGCGCAGCTGAAAATGCTGGTAGCTGGGGAATCCAGGATGAGTTCAGTCAACTCCTGCTCATGGGAGTTCATCATCGAGTGACAGAGCAGAGGGTGAAGTCTCCATTCCAGTGCAATATATGTTCCAGAGAAGGAGGTATCCATCTGCGTGCGGTGGGCATCTACAGGTGGAGCTTGGACAGAAGAAGTCCTGGAGAAGTATCCAGTTTTGAAGGATGACCACTCCATGTCGAGAGGAGAGCCTGGGCAAAGTGGCTGTGGGGGAGGGGAGGGGCTCCCGAGTCTGCTGTCAGCTGACACAGCTCTGCTACCATCTCTACCCTGGTAGAGGGGTCAGCTCAAGTTCAGATGAATTTCAAAGATAGCAACTAATCTTCAGGCTAACCAGGGAGGAGTAGCTTAGTGCTAACATGGGTAGATTGGCTCTTCCAGTGAACCTAGTTAAAGATGCGTCACCCACACTCTCGAAGCAAGTCAGTGGTCTTCAAATTGGGTGGGCAAGACTGTCAGAACCTCACTTCCCTTTGTATATTCTCTCATCCTTTGAAAATGTCTATTTGGACACATTTTCTTTTTCTTTCTATTTTGTGTACATGCAGATTGCTTACATGTATAAGCATGTTTGCATGTGTTTGGGCACATATGGAGGCTGGAGGTTGATGTCAAGGATAACCGCTTTTCCATCTTATTTAATGAAGTGAGATCTCTCAGTCAAAGCCATAGCTCACTGACATGGCTAGACTCCCTAGTGAGCTTGCTCTGGGGATCCCCGTTTTCTGCCTTCTGAGGCTGTAGTTACAGGACAAGGCCGCCTGGAATTTATGTGGGTTTCCAGAATCCAAACTGCTGTTTAAGTAGAAAGTGCATTAACAGTGCACTGAGTCATCTCCCTGCTACATTTTAAAATAATGCACAGAAAATAACTTTTGTTAGTCCGTGTACAGATAGATCAATTAACATGCATATAGTGGAGCATATATCATGTCTTGCTATGTTATCCAAGCTGTCTTCAAACTGGCAGTCCTCCCGCCTCAGCTTCCTGGATGCTGGGATTACAGGCATGGGCCACCGTGGACTGGGAAGCTGACTGAATTGGCTGGTGGTTAGGGGGACACCTTGGATATGCCACTGTCTCCTTTCCTAAGACCTGTCGAATTTCCATTTCTGTTTCTTCTTTCCTTGGGCAGAGGCTGGGACAGGGGGCTCTTCTCCAGCGGCACCCCTCTTTTTTGTGGAACCCTCGCCAGTGTGGTCCCTTGGGAGGTGGGGCTTGAGCTGGGGAGGGTACTGAGCCAGTTACAGCTAGTTTCTCCGTCTCTGGTCTGCACACCTACCCTGGGCCGATGCAGCCTAACAGAGGCAGCCTTGGTTAGGAACTATTCCTGCAGGTCAGGGTGGAAGCCATCCCTTGAGGTCTCGGTCCCTTATCCCTCGCTGCTGACTCAAGTGTGTCTACTCTGGGCCCTTAAGTCCTGGTCTGGAGCCAGCAGGTCTAGTGCCCAAGTCCTGTGTTCTGAGTCTCTGGCATTCTTGTTTTCTGACTCACAGCTTCTCCAGCCATGCTGCAGCCCCTGCCGCCCCCTCCTGCCCCCCCCACTTCCCTCCCAGCTACCGGCAGTCACTAATTACCTTAGTCATCTTTCCACCCATGCTGTTGAGCTAATGGAGAAGGCAAACAGAAATCTCAGCAAATGTGGAAAATTCCTGCTGATGAGGTGAGAGGCTCCGGGTTTGGGGGGTCCCGCGAAGGAGGGCCCTTCCATCTGGAACAACTTCCATTCTTAGCCAGGAGGAGATAAGCAGCTTTCTGGTCATCACCTTGCCCTCGGTTTATCCACCAAACATGGAGCTGGGCCTGGCTTGGTATGGTTGGGGATGAGGATGTCGGGGAGCCTGGGGGACAGGGAGGGACAGCCCAGGCAGGTCCCTGGAGTATCGTTACTCAGTTCAGGGGATTTGTCCTTGTGAACTCTCAGCTCTGGATGCCCAGCTGTCCCAGGCAGTTGAATGGGAGGGAGGGGCCTGGGCTACATGCTCCCTCACACCTGAGACAGGTTAATAATTACCCCTGGGGAGGACAAGGCCCCAGCAGCCATCACTAATGAGCCTGCTAAGTGACAGCTGGCTCCTTTCCCCTTCACCTGCTCAGGAAAACAAGGTCTGGCCGAGGAATTAGTCCACCCTCCTTTGATCTCAGTGCTCCCTGAGGACTGAGGGCTGTGTTCTTCCCTCTGACTGGGCTCTCTGAGTCCCTGGAGCCTTCCCTGGGGTTTGCCCAAGACCTTCATGCAGGTTGTGGGTAGTGACATTTCTGGTCCTTGGGATGCCGGGCTACTCTGCTTGTCCTCAGCGGTGAGAGGCAATGTCTCAGAACATGCCTCGGAAGTGGAATGTTCTAGATCAGCACCGTAGGACCATTTTCTTTTTCTTTCTTTCTTTTTTAACCTAGTCTTAATTCATGTCAATGTAAATAGCCACCCAGGCCTAGTCGCTACCATACTTCACAGCCAGGTCTATAGTTTCGTGATGGGGTCTTGAACAGGTGGTAAATTTATGCAAAACAACCCAGCGTATTGCCTCACCGTTGGTGAGTTAGAGCCTTGTCCTGGAAGGGCCCAGGCTCCTTTTCCTGGGAGGATGGCTCCCGGAAGGTGTGTTCCCTCCAAATCTGCCAGCATCTGAGTCCCCAGGGAGCAGGGCACTGCTCTTAATGAGGGTCCCCAGGATAGGGCAACCCTCTTTCCACAGAACATAGAACTATTCCACCTGTGGCTTTTCCAAGCTTCCCCTTGGCTGCTCTGGCCAGAGCCTTGATTAAGGAGGGTGCTCAGCAATGCAGGATGTGGGGGTGAAGCTCGGGGTTCACTGAGCATTGCGAACTCCATCCTGCCCCCAACTCCAACTCCACTTCTTCTTAGTTCCTCGGAGGTCACACACTCTTTCTGTTTAATAACCCAGAAGACTGCTGATAGCCAGCCACGGCAGCCTGGCCTTTGAGGAAAGAATATGGTTCTTACTGGGGGCTTTTTTTTTTTTTTTTTTAACTTTCCTTGAGGTTGCTAGTGCATAGTCTTGAAAATTCCCTCTTATAGCTAACTTAGTTTTTGGTAACAGTTTAGGCCTAGCTCTAAAAGAGTGAGGCTTCTCTTCCTCCTTTTAACACGGCAGCATTTCTCAAGAGGCAAGGTTAGCTATGTGATTTCCCAATACAAAAAAAAAAAAAAACAAAAAAAAAAACAAACACACACACACACACAAAAAAAAAAAACAAAAAACCAAAAAACCTAACCCGGGGGCAGGGTCTGATGGCACATGCCTTTAATCCCAGTACTCAGGGAGGCAGAGGCAGGTGATCTCTGTGAGCTAAAGGCCAGCCTGGAGCCAGAAGCACCCTGGAGGCATTTCTAGAATCTGTTTTGTTGTCTGTGCTCTCCTCAAGCAGGTAGTTCTGCCTTTGGAGGCGGGAACAACCCACCAGCCCTGTCTGTCTACTGACCTTCCTCTGCTCTGCTGCCTCTACATAGACATCCAGGGCCCTGGCGAGAAAACCCTTTTTAGTGCCACAAAACAGACCTCTAAGTGTACATTCTAGCCACCCCACGGATGTCTAAGACATGCCCACTGTGCTGGAAGGTACTCATGGGCTGTCTCAGAGGGCTGAGGTGCAGGGGCCCTCCAGTGGGTAGAGCGTTCTCACAGCAGTGACGGCCAGGCCGGCAAGGGCTGGCAGAAGCCCAGAAGGTCTCAGACTCACCCAATGGGAGGTGGATAGACAGAGCTGGTTCCCTCCAGCGGTGAGTATCCAAGTCCTGGGAGAGGACTGGCCTGGTGGAAGTCAGTCACCTCTTCCAGGCCAGAGAGGTGTTTATGGTTCAGCCTCTCCTGGGGGCCATGGGGTAGAGCCAAGTTTACAGTTGCCTAGAACTCTATAAACACATCCAATGAGTATGTGCGCATTGTGAGTACGTGTGTGGGTGAATGCCCTCCATCCCTCAACCTTCATATCCCGGCCTGGGCTGACCTTGACTCCACTCACCTGGGGAGGCAAGAATGACAGGGGCCGGGTAGCTTAGTCATGCCCATGGAAGGGGTTGGTAAGCACAGACAACAGGGGACATGCAGACTCCTTGGGGAAGAAGTCTTGAAGACCTTGGGTAATGGGTGTGAGGAGAGGGAAAGGATTCCAGGCCAGCCAACTGCAGAACTGGGTGTGTGTGTGTGTGTGTGTGTGTGTGTGTGTGTGTGTGTGTTCACATGTGTGAGTATGCATGTGTATGTACACATATAGACAGCAGAAAAGAACGAGCCCTAAGACAGGGCTGGACCTTGAAGTTTGACCTAATAGCAGCAAATAAGTACTGGGAATCTTTACAAGGAGCCTGAAAAGAACCTTACTCTCCCCTGCCGGGCATGCCGCATCCTTTTTCATTATTAATAGCAGTGTTGACAGAGAGGGGCTCACAGGTACCACAGCGGGGTGCCCACGGCCCTTCACACTCTGACCACCGCTGCCCATTGGTGGAATATTAGCCGATACTAAGTCTCAATGAAGACTCATGGGTGGCCAGGACTAACAGGTCAGGAGTGGCCAGGATAGACCAAGCCGGAGGGTAATATAAAGGGTCAGTTGTGGTTGTAACCAGCTGGTGGTCATAGGTCCAGGCAGGGGTCAGAGGTCAACTAAGAACTGTTTTCCACAAATGCAGCTAACTGCCTTGGAAAGAGCTGTGTGGTCCCCTGGGAGTGATGGAGGAGAGACAGGGCACCCAGCTCCCGTCACCCCTGGGCTGGCCCTCCCGGGCAAGCTGAATGCAAATAGACTGCCCTGTGCTGCCCAGGTGGAAAGGTGTTAGTGTAGATACTTGCCTTGGAACATGGGAAGTATGTGCGAGGTATGTGCACCCTTGCACAAAACTGGAGCCAGACCATAATTTAAAGGGCACCAGCCACTGGGTTTGGTGGCTCGTTCCTGTAATCCTAGCCCTTGGGAGACTGAGACAGGAGGATTGCTGCAAGTTTAAGGCCAGCCCTGACTATGGAGTGACAGCCTATCTCAAAGAACAACAACAACAACAACAAAATAAAAGAGTCAGTGAGATGGCTCAGCGGGTAAACACTCTCGCTGCTAAGCCTGATGATGTGAGTTCGATCCCTGGAACTCAGGTAAAGGTGATAGGAGAGAGCTGATTCCACAAAGTCGTCCTCTGACCTACAAATGCGGCCATTGCATGCACATGCCTACACTCACACATCATGTGCGCAGAATAATAGCAAAGTTTAAAAATAAAACCAAATCAAAACTCCAAACATAACAACAATAAAAACAAGAGAGCCACACTGCCCGTTGTTTCCCAGCAGGCTATAGGTTGAGTCAGTGGTTGTAGGGGGGACTCATGGAGGACTGGCTACAGAGTGTTCCCCAACTTGGCTTTTCTTTGGAATCACTTGAGATGTGTGTGTGTGTGTGTGTGTGTGTGTGTGTGTGTGTGTGTGTGTGTGATGTGCCTGTATGTGCATGTGGGTGTGCACACCTCAGGTATCCTCCTCTATCCCCTTAAGGCTTTTTTCTTTGAGGCAGGGATTTCCGCAGTCCTGGAGTTCATATTCTTCAGCTAAACCAGCAGCCAGCAAGCCTCAGGCATCCTCCCGTCCCTGCTCCCCATGGCCGCTCACCCAGACCACGCCTGCCTTTTTTGCAGGTTGCCGGCGACTGAACTCAGGGCCTCATGGTTGTCCAGAGGGCACTCTTACCAGGAGCCCTCTCTCTACGACCTCCTCCCCATCATGCTCATCCCAGCCCCCACAGGATGGGGCACCCGGACATTTCAAAGCTCCTCGGGCGATGCTGACAGGCAAGCCAACTTGGAAGGCCCTGAGTGAGAGCTAAGAATGAAGATCTTTAACAGTCACATGAGCTGCAGACAGCTGAGCCAGCTGACCCGGCCTCCACCTCAGTGAAACTAGCAAGTGGGAGTGGAGGTGGGTCAGCAAGAGCTAAGGAATACTTTCTCATCTGCCCTCTCCACCCTGTTCCTTCATGTAGAATAGGAAATTCAGAAATGATACTTAACCTCATGGAGGTTGCTATGGACTCCAGAGGAATCAATAAATGCATTATAAATTGTCATAACAGGCATCAGGCAGCCAAGAGGTGTTGGCCGACTGTTGGGGATGGGTGGAGAAAACCTTCTCATATGGAATTTTTGAAAAAAATTCAATTTATTATATGTGTATTAATTAGTGTTTTGCCTGCATGCATGTATGTGTATTATGTACATGCCTGAAGAGGGCATCAGATCCTTAAGGGTTGGAGTTAAAGACAGTTGTGGGCTGCCATGTGGGTGCTGGGAATTGAACCTGGGTCCTCTGGAAGAGCAGCCAGTGCTCTTAACCACTGAGCCATCTCTCCAGCCCGCATGAAATTCCTGGTGACTGGGGGATAGATAACATGGCTCCCAGTGAACTTGAGCTCTCTCAGCCCCGAGGAGGTTTAAGGTATGGCATCTGCCCCTTGCCATATCATCACCTCCACAGGTACCTGCCTCACTTTACTCAGGTGCTTCATTTCTGTTGCAGAAGACGCTAGTCCCAGACTATCCAAGAAGGTGTTGGGGGATGAGAGCTGGGCTCCACCCTTCTGGTTCTCTGCCCGGGTGAGTGGGATCTTAGGAGCTCCCAGAGCCTTCAGCTCGGACTGAGAAGCCTTTCCCTGCCAGGTGCTCTGGGGACAGTAAAGTTTGCTATATGACTTTAAGACGTGGAGGCTGGGGCACCCGTGGGTTCCTTTGAAATGGAAGTGACATCTAGTGGTTTGAAAAAGAACTACCCAGCTGACCCCCCAGCCCCAGGCTAGTCCCTGGGGTCCCCTTCTTGGTCCCTCTCCTCCTGGGCCACAACCCTACCTGAGGGGTCTAAGCCCCAGCTACAGGTTCTTGATGGTAGGTGGGTCCCTTGGCCCAGCCACAGCCTGGAGCTCAGGTGGGGCACGTAGCCTAGTCCAGACACCCAGAGAAACCAGCCCTGGGCAGCTAAGAGACCACTTGGGGTGTCAGGCCTGGGGTCTAGGATTCCGGGGGTGAAGTGGGATCCTTGGGATTCATTTCCTCTGATTTGAGGCACCTGGCGCTGAGGCCAGGCGCACAGAAGTATAAATGCTGTGTAGGCCTTAGTGCTGAATCAGCAGGGACTTGTGGCCAGGCTGCAGTTACGCAATGGCCCTGCCATGGGTCACTGGTGTCAATACAGGCCTTCAGCCACTGTTTCAGTAGGCAAAAGGCTTGAGAAGGCACAAGTACCAAGTTGGGATGTGGGAAAGGAGCCCAGGGGAGGTGAGGGAAGCACAAACGATTGCTCTATACAGCCTTGACATGAGGAGCCCAGAATGAGGGGAAATGCAGCCTGTCCTCAGGGAACTCCAGTCTGAGGGAGGCATAATCCCATCCTTAAGGAATCCCAGTCTCATGGGGGTTCAGCCTGTCCCTCCGGGACACCCCAGTCTCTCTGGACAAGAAGGAATGCGGCATACCTAAACTAGACCCAAGGGCCTTCGCAGTGAAGAACAGGGCAGACGGTGACAGAATGGCAGGGTTATGGTGACAGGGCTCTGTAGGGGACAAGTGACACAAGATGAAATGCAAGTGACGGAGGGACCCGGCCTTCCTGCCCTGTGGCTTCTGTGGTTCACAGGACGAAGGGCCTGTGCCCACTGGGGCTCCAAGCCCTTACACGGGCAAGGGAAGAGGGCCGGGCGCCCTCCTGGCTTGTGACCCCACCACCCTTCCTCTCCTCCCACCTCCAGCCCTGACCTGACCTTCCACATCTCCGTTCCCCAGTTCTTATTTTTACAACCTTTCTGTAAGTTTGAAATGACCTCAAAACACAGTCAAAAGCTGAAAGCAAAGCTGAACAGAAATGGATGTCTGGCTTCTGTCCTCTCATCCATCCGCCACACAGGTTCCCTTCGGGGGCCACAAGTTACTGATTTCCTGTATATTCCTCTAAAAACACACAAATATATATATATATATATATATATATATTTATAAACATTTCTCCCACACAAACGGCAGAATCCTCCACGTGGCCTTGCATCATTTCTCTCTCACTTAACAATCCAGAGGCTCAGAACTGCCTCGTGCCTTTTCCTGACTCCAGCATATTCCCTCGCACAGATGGTCCTGATGTTTATTTGCGGAGAGGATGGCTCAGAGCACCGACTTCGGAGGCAGACTTCTAGAGTTTAGGTCCCTGCTCTGGTATGTGCCAGCTGGTTGATATTCAACCTGTTGCTTAATGTCTTGGTGACTCAGTTTCCTCCTTTGTGGGCCGGAGAGAAAAGCAAACGTTGACCCCGAAGCGTTTTGTGAGGATTCCATTAGATAACCAGTCCTTAAGAGCTCTTGCAGAGCAGCATGAGTAGCAGGCACTCAATAAACATGAGTTACTGCTTCAAGATTATTTTGCCAGACCCCTTCTGAGAAGACTGGGCTGTTTGCAGGCTCTTATGATTATAAACAGTGCTGTAAACAGACATACTTGTCCACATGCCATTTGGTCCTCGTGGGAACGTAACTGCAGGAAAAGTCACAAAGGCCAAGCTCATTTTTAATTTTGAAGGTGACTGTGAATTGCCCCACGTACGGGTGGTCCTTGCCACACAGCCGCCAGCCACGTGTGGGCCTGTTCCATCCGAGCACTGACTTTCTGAAATTTCTTTGGGCACAGAAACCTGTCATGGGTTTTTTGGGGATCACTTGGCCCCTCCTCCCACACCTCCTGACTCTATCATGGGTGTTCCCGGGGAGAAGCCAGCCTGCTACTGGAGTGGTCCACAGTTAGCCAAAGTCTCCCAAGAGTTGGCCCTGCCCAGGTCTCTCATTCATTCATTCATTCATTCATTCTTCAAATGTTTAGTCAGCATTCCAGGGCTCATAACAGGCTTATAGACTATTTGAGGTTGCCTTTGTTAGGGCCTGCGAACACATCATAATTGTTGGCTAAGTCTGATAATACTTCAGATTATGCTTGTCGCCATCTCATTCCTGAGCAGGGGCTTGCAATTCCTGTTCACATTTTTAACATTTTATCTCACTCAGGAAAAACGCGGACAATGCCAGGACTCAGCTAGATCATGACAAGCCAGACTGTCCCACCTGGAAGAGGCTTCCTGCTATGACTGACCTATCAAACAGCCTCTCTGCTTCCCTTTGTGGAAAACTGATTTGAAAAGGAGAGAGAGAGAAAGAGAGAGAGCGCACAAGTGCCTTGTCTTTGAAGATGGAAACCTCATCAAGGTATTTCAGAAGGAAGACAATGCCTTTTACTAAGGAAGTTCCTGCTGAGATAATTTTAGCCGATTTCCCTTAAAGCCCCTTTAGTATAACCAGACAGAGAGGAGTGGTTGGAGGTGGCGGCGGCTTTGAGCAGGGAAGCCGGCCTGCAATGTCTTTCACCAATTCTGATTCCTATCCCCGCCCCCCTCCACCCCGGGCTTGCTCACACTGTCTCTCACAGGCCCAGGCTAGATGGCTCCTTGGTGGTTTGCTCTGCTCAAGGGTGTCATGCCAGACTTTCTAGGACTTTTGTGGGCTCCCTGGGCTAGCCTGGCATCAAAGCCTTCCGTGTCTCCCTCCCCTGTTTCGCCCTTGTGTGCCTGATAAATGCCAAGGACGTTGTCTACGTGAGATCTGGTCTGGAGACCATCTAGCCACCCAGAGTGGTGCAGGCAAACTCACTCCATCTCCAGAGGCCCCTTGAAGGTCAGGCTTAAGGTGAGGGCCAAAGAAGTTTCTTTTTACCTTCCGCAATTGTTTAGTAAACATTGTTTCCTCTCTAATTAAAAGATCCACACAGAAGCATACACAAATCATAAGTACATCTATGATTCAGCAATGATTTCACAAAAAGCTTCTGCAGCAAGAAGCCGTTTTTGTTGCCTTGTCCAGCCTGGATATGAGGGTTTGTGACTAGTCTCGTTGCATTCTGGCGTGCCGTGTTCGAGTGATATCCCTGGGAGGCCTGCTCTTTTTGGAAGGGAAATGGAGGAGCAGTGGATCTGGGGGAGAGGGGAGGCGGTGAGGGGAAGATGGGAGGAGTGAGGGAGGGGAGACCAGTCAGGATGCACTGAATGAGAGAAGTGTAAAGAAAAAGAAAAAAGAAAAACGCTTTGCCTGGTCCCAAACCCTCCTGTGTTGTTGCCCTCACCATGGCAGGGACTCCTCTGCTTTCCAGCTCTGGAGGTTAATATCACCTGACCCTGGGACAAAGTAGAAACAGCGTCACAGGCACGCACGGGATTGCATCCACTTGTTTATCTTTTTGTTTTTTGCTGAACACTAGAAAATTAATTTATCATCATCATCATCATCGTGTGTGTGTGTGTGTGTGTGTGTGTGTGTGTGTGTGTGGTGCATGATACCACG
The DNA here is from genome assembly GCA_902168405.1 of Peromyscus aztecus. NCBI lineage: Eukaryota > Metazoa > Chordata > Mammalia > Rodentia > Cricetidae > Peromyscus > Peromyscus aztecus. The sequence goes on from CABHPQ010002136.1 coordinate 41,909, forward strand.
ATGTCTATGTGGAGGTCGGAGGTCGACTTTAGGGAGTCCATTCTCTCCTTTCACCTTGGGTTCTGGGGATTGAACTCAAGCCGTGAGGTCTGCTCAGCAAGCTCTTTGACCCTCTGAGCCATCCCGCCAGCCCTGCTGAATATTTTGAAATTCATTCATGACCTACATAGGTCATTCATTCCCATCACCCATAATATTCCACTGTATGAGTATATAGTTACTTTGATTTTTTTGTGTGATCTATATGTGTGTATGTGCTCATGTATGTTTACATGTGTGGGGGTAGTACATGTGCACACGTGTACACATGCATGTGGAGGCAGAGGTTGGAAACAGTTGTCTTTCTCAGTACCTCTCCACCTTATTGTTTTAAAAAGATTTATTAATTATTTTGATGTGTGTAAGTGCTTGCCTGCATGTATGTATGTACACCACATGCGTGCCTGATGCCTGCAGAGGCCAGAAGAGGGCGTCTGATTCTCTGGAGCTGAAATTACAGGTGTTTGTGAGCCACTGTGTGGGTGCTGGGAACTGAACCCTGGGTCCTCTGCAAAAGCAGCAAGTGCTCTTAACCACGGAGACAGCTCTCCAGCCCCAACACGCCTTTCTTCTCTTCTCTTTAAAATTTTTTTTTCTTTTTTGATTGGGTGTGATGGCACACGCCTCTAATCCCAGCACTTGGGAGGCAAAAGCAAGTGGATCTCTGAGTTCAAGGCCAGCCTGGTTTACAGAGTGAGTTCTAGGACAGCCAGAGTTATGTAGAGAAATACTTACTGTCTTGAAAAAAAAAAAGAAAGAAAGAAAAACAAATGTTTACATGTATGTGTAGGTATGTGCCTGCATGAGTTTATGTACATCACATATGTGCAGGTGTCCTGGGGGCCATGAGCATCAGATCCTCTGGAGCTGGAGTTGCAGGTTGTGAATCACCTGACGTGGATACTGAGAACCAAACCTGCGTCCTCTGAAAGAGCAGTCACCCGCTGGGCCATCTCTCCAGCCCTCCACACTGTTCTTTGGAACAGGGTCTCTCACTGAGCATGAAGCTCACCAGTTCTGCTAGACTGACTGGCCAGCAAACTCCTGTCTCCACCTCCTTCATCACTGACATGATAGATAGAGGCTGGCCACCATCCCCAGCTTTTACATGGGTTCTGAGGGTCTGAACTTAGGTCCCTGTACGTTTGCAGCAAGTACTCTATGGACTGAGCCACCCCCAGCCCCCAGCCCCAAGTACATAATTTTTACTTCTCCTCCTGATGGCTGTTGGGTTGGTGCCAGTGAGGACTACAGTGGATGTGCTCATGCAATACTTTTTCAAGTGAACACCCTTGTATTATAAACCCGAGGGTCACCGAGCCATAGGGTAGACTGCTAGGGTTCCCAAGTGAGGTGTGGTTTGCACTTCCCAAGACTGCAGATAAACATTCTCACTTCCCCACACCCTCACCATTGTGACCATTGTGAGGAGATAAGAGTCTCACCATGTAGACCAGGCTGGCCTTGAGCTGACCGAGATCCTCCTGCCTCTGCCTCCCGAGTGCTGGGATTAAAAACTTGTGCCACCATGCCTAGATTTTTATTACTCTTTCGATGTGTGTCTGAGTATGTGTATGTGCACCACCTGTGTGAAGATGCCTGTGGAGGCCAAGAGAGGGTGGTGGTTCCCTGGAGCTGGAGTTATAGGCGGTAATGAGCCTCCTGACCTGGGTGCTGGGAGCTGAACCTGGATCCTCAGCAAGAACACAGATACTCTGCACCATCTCAGCCGTCTCTCCCACCTTCTATTTCCAGTTTTCTAAAAAAATCATTTTATTTTATTACATGTTCACAGGGAGGGTGGGCAGTGAGAAGGTCAGAGGACGACTTTAGGAAGCTGGTTCTTTCCTTCCACCATGAGTGCTGGGGGTCAAACTCAGGTCACCTGGCTTATACAACCAGTGACTTAACCACCTGCTGAGTGATCCTGTTGACCCCTGCTTCCAGCTTTTTTTTTTCTTTTTTTTTTTTTAAAGATTTATTTATTTATTACATATACAGAAGAGGGCGCCAGATCTCATTACAGATGGTTGTGAGCCACCATGTGGGTGCTGGGAACTGAACTCAGGACCTCTGGAAGAGCAGTCGGTGCTCCTAACCTCTGAGCCATCTCTCCAGCCTTTTTTTTTTTTTAAAAGATTAATTTTGTATACAGTATGCCTATGTGTCAGAAGAGGGCACCAGATCTCACTATTGATGGTTGTGAGCTACCATGTGGGTGCTGGGAATTGAACTCAGGACCTCTGGAAGAGCAGTCAGTGTTCTTAACCACTGAGCCATCTCTCCAGCCCTGCTTCCAGCTTTTTAAAATCTGCCCCCCCCCCCAAATTTTCAAAACACTATACCGAGTGCTCCAGACACTCCAGTCTCATGATTGGATCCTGTAAGTGACATTTATTAGAACCACTGCCTCACATGTCTGTCTGTCCATCCATCATGTCTCTTTGGAAGTAAAACTGATGCAGCATGACATCCACACACTTAGCATACGTGTAATGATGAAGTAGGTGTACACCGTATGCAACAGCCAGGGCCGTCCAGTGTTAGAGCCTCCTGCTGCCCCCAGAGTTTCCTTGGAGCCATTTGTGGTTGAGTCCCTACTCCGGCCCCAGCCTCAAGCAACCACTGATTTACTTGCTGCTGCTTCTCTGTGTCTCTTGACCACTTCCAGAAGTTTCATATTAGCAGAGGTGTAGTCTGGTGTGGCTGACTGCTTTCACTTAGCACTCCCCTTCAAAATTCATCTGTGTTGTAGCACGGATCAGCAGGTGTCCTTTTGTATCCACGACTAGTATTCTGATGCGTGGTCAGAGAGCAATGTGCTAGTCCATACTCTTTGTGATTGTCCTATTAGTGTGTGTGTGTGTGTGTGTGTGTGTGTGTGTGTGTGTACCCATGTATGTGCCCGTGTGTGTGGAGATTAGAGGTTGACATCAGATGTCTCCCTATTGCTCTCCCCATTTTAAAAACATTTGATTTTTTAGTTTGTTGGGGTGGTGGTGCATGGAGGTCAGAGGACAACTTGTGGGAATCAGTTGTCTCCTTCCACCACAACTTGTGGGAGTCAGTTGTTTCCTTCCACCGTGTGTGACTGAGGGATTGAACTCAGGTCATCTTGCTGGCCTGCTTTCCACCTTTAGAGCAGGGTCTCTCAATGAACTTGGAGCTTGGTATTTCTGCTAGACTAGTTCCAGGGATCTGCCTGTTTCTACCCTTGTCCCCAGCACTGGGGTTACAGGTGCATTCGGCTGTTTGGCTTTTCATGGTGTTGAGGATCCAGACTCAGGTTCTCATGCTTGCTAAACAGCATATTACCCATCTCACCTACACCCCACTAGGGTTTTGTTTGTCTGTTTGTTTGTTTTCGAGACAGGGTTTCTCTGTGTAGCTTTGGAGCCTTTCCTGGAACTCACTCTGTAGACCAGGCTGGCCTTGAACTCACAGAGATCCTCCTGCCTCTGCCTCCTGAGTGCTGGGATTAAAGGCGTGTGCCACCCTCCCTCCACTAGGGTTTTATTCACAGGGTCATAGTCTGCCTTAAGGTGAAATTGTTCACTTATGGAGTGGCCCACGGTATGGAAAGAAGCCAGAAAGAGTGAGAGTCAAGGAGATAAAGACAGAAAGAGGTCAGAAACAGTGAGAGTGAGAGACAGGTATGCTCTCACTGGGCTTCCTAACGTGTCAGTCAGACCCAGGCCTCTTCCTCTTTGAGAAACTTCCCAACTGTGCTGCTCTCAGTCGCCTCCCTCCCTGAGCTGTGCATACCCTAGCCAATGAGCTTCCTCCTGTGTCCATGCCTCACTGCCCTGGTTGGTGCCCATTTTGTGGTCACTGTCTTGTTAATTCCTAGAACGTTCACAAAGAGCTCGTCTTGGTGGCTCAGCGTTTTAGGGAAACAGTGGCCTGCGGTACCCGCTGCCGCCACATCTCGCTGCACTCTGGAAGAAGGAGTGAAGACTTCTGTGACTCTTCACTGCTTGAGTCTTTTCAAATGTGTTATTACACTATTTATTTATTTAGTGTGTGTAGTGTTGGTGGTGGTTTACAGGATAACTTTTGAGGATTTGGTCTCCTGTTCTACCCTGTGGCCCCCGGAGATCAAATTCGGGTTGTCAGGGTTGGTAGCAAGAGCCTTTGCCCCCTGAACCATCTCGCCAGGGGAGGGCCCTTAGTCTTGTTAGAGCATTAGGCCCAGCGGGAATGAGAAGACACAGGTACCCCAAGCTCAGGTCTCTGCTAGGGAAATGGCCCTGGGACAGGTCAGGGTGGGGGTTGCCAGACTTCCATGCCAAACCACAGCTGGGAAATGCCAGCAAGACTTTGGGCCTGGGGAGCTGGGAGGCTCCTTTCAGCAGGGGCCAGTGCAGCCGTGGGAGCCTATTGGGACCCCAATGAGGAGACCTAAGCATGAGCCAAGAACATTGCCCCTTCCCCACTTCCTGCAGCCCCAGAGTTCCTGCACCTCCGGAGCCCTGCCTCCTTCCCACAGGACTCCAGGAGTGTTGTATGCGCACAAGCGCGTGTGTAGACTGTTCTAACGACGCCTTGCCTTACACTGACAGTGGCTTCCATGGACCTGGGTGTGCCTCATTGGCTCCTCATTCATGCAGATTATGGCTGAGGGTTTCTGCTCTCCAAGGCATGGTTCTCACACCCACACGATGCTGGGTAAGTGTGGACTCTGAGTTCCTGAGTGTGCAGGTCTGGGGTGAAGCCTGAGAATTTGCACACCCAACCGTGTCCCCAGATGGTGTTTGCACAGTCAATGGTGTCCCCGGATGGTGGAGCTCAGGGCTCTGGTCTGAAGACACTCTGGAGAACTGACTCTAAAGCTTTGCTCTGTCCTGGTAGGATCTGATGTAAATCTCTCTGCAAAGCTCCCAGAAACATTCAAATCAGAGTGGCCTTCACGGTGACAGCAGGAAGTTCTCACTCTGTGGCCCTTGGCCAAAGGGCAAGAGAAAACTCACCCAGGGGAGAGCAGATACAATGTCCAGTCTCCAGCTTATCACAAAGATCAAAGGGATCGATGGGGAGGGCTCCCGGGCTCAGATCCCAACCTGGGAAGGAGGAAGTAGGTCCACAGAAGAAGTCACCAGAAATCTGAAGGGCAGTGTCAGTGTCAACTTTATTCTGGTTTGGGGAGTGACATGTGTAAAAGGAATTCTGAAAATGACTTGGGTCAGAGGACACAGTCGGCACAGCTTCTCTGCGTGTATGGGAATGTTCCAGGTCCTCTCAGCCTCGTAGTCAAGCCAGGCCCAGCTAAGGGCCTTAGGTGTTCTTTGCAGGCTGGGCTCTCGAGTCAGCCCTATGAGGTGGTGTTTTTCTTCTGTTTACAGAGGAAGAAACTGAGGCACAACATAGAAATGCTTGATCCCATGATTCCAATCCAAGTCTTTAAAGATTTTCTTATGTGAATGAATGTTTTGTCTACATTTATGTATGTGCATCATGTGTATGCAGGTGTCCATGGAGGCCAGAAGAGACTGTCAGATCCCCTGGAACTGGAGTTGCAGATAGTTGTTAGCCATGGGTGCTGGGAATTGAACCAAGGTCCTCTGCACAAGGATTAGATGCTGTTAACCACTGAGCCATCACTCCATTCCCTGATACAAGTCTTCTGACATCAGCTCGGATTCTGGACCCAGCGTGAGGCAGGTCCTTCCTTCCTTCCTTCCTCCTTCCTTTTCCCCCTCCCTCCTTCTTTTCCCCCTCCCTCCTTCCTCCCTTCCCCCTGCTGCAGCTGGATGCCTTGCTCAGTAACGGACTAGATGAAGGCTGTAGCTACTTCTTCTTGCTTGGGCCAAGGACTCCACACAACCTAGCTCAGTTCAACCTTCCTAATGCTGCGACCCTTTACTACAGTTCCTCATGTTGTGGTGACCCCCAACCATAAAATTATTTCATTGCTACTTCATAACTGTAATTTTGCTGCTGCTATGAATCGTAATGCAAATATCTGTGTTTTCGGATGGTCTTAGGTGACAGCTGTGAGAGGGACATTTGACCTCCAAAGGGGTTGAGACCCACAGGTTGAGAACCAATGCCCTAGCTTGCTCTGCAAAGGGAAGGGAGTCTGAGTATCTGTCAGGTATAACGGGTTTGGAACGGGTTCCTCTTCAGACTCCTCTGAGTGGAAGACAAAGTTGATCATGCAGGCTGATCCTCCATGATCATCAGCACCTCCTTCTGCACCCGACAAAGCACGTGTTGTATTCAAACAAGTCGGGTAGGTTCCAGAGAGCTTGCTCAGAGAGATTAGAGTTGGGGCCGTGGCTCTCTGGATGACCTGAGGACTGAAGGAAATCCCCACCTCTCTCAAGCCATTGCAGATGGCTGAGAAGCTCCATTAGAAGGGAAGCCATTGAGCAGACACACAGCTGTCCCCTCCTGAGGCTGGTGTCGCATCCCAGGTTTGTGGTCTGGCTAGCATTCCAGCCAAAGTTCATTGCTTGGTAAAGAATTTGGGCAGAGAGTGAGATAGATCATTGATTAGATACTAACCTTTTAGGTTTGCATGGGTGAGGGCTGCGGGTGGTAGGGGTGAGGATGAATGATGAGGAAGGTGGGGGTGATGGTTCTGCTGTGGTTCATTTCTAGTTTTTAGAAAGGGTCTCCTGAAGCCCAGGCTGGTCTTAACTATGTAGCTGAGGACGACCTTCAACTTCCTAGTCCTCCTGTACATACCTCCCAAGTGCTGGGGTTACAGGTGTGCACCACCACACTTGGAGGGTGATATTTTGTATGGTGTGTGTGTGTGTGTGTGTGTGTGTGTGTGTGTGTGTGTGAAATTCGGGGCCTCTAGTGCACCAGACAAGTGCTCTTGGAGCCACATTTCAGCCTGGTGATGGGGCTTCAGTGATCTGGTGACAGATCACGACAACCTGATGGGGGCAGGAATGCAGAAGAAGGGACTAGAAAGTTCGAAGCTGGGATGGAGTATGACTGCAGTTTGTGAGGGGCTGGGAGGGATTGGGGCTGCCTGTCTGGAGACTGTCCTTCTGCTCACTCATCCCTGCGTGCTGAGGGGTTTCCGCAAGCCTACCTCAGCAGCCCAGCTGAGAAGTCCCTCCTGGCTGTGCTCCCCGTGGAGCCGCTCCCCACCTCACACAGGTGGGCGCTGATGTCCGCACGCAGCAGGGGAAGTAGCAGTCAGCACTATGAGGGTTATACTCAAGAGCCATGGGAGGTTATGTGATCTCCTCTGGGCCTCACCCCAAAGGGAGGCCAGGCCGGAGGACTCTCTTGAGTTCATGGAGAAGATGGCTCAACCCTGAAGTCTTTATAATAAGGGAATTGGAAAGGCCTCTTACAGGGTACACTGTGTAGAGAAAAGAGAGGCAGCATTCCCACTTTCCAGATGAAGAAACTGAGACCATTGGACCCAGGAAGGGCTGTGACAGAACTGGGTTTTCAAAACTCTTCAAGAACACAATTGTTTGTGTGCGTGTATAAAGTGTGGCACAGGGGACCATAGGAACCAGGGTCAGACAGACACGGAAAGGACTCCTGGGGTCGCTGATCGCTATGTGTGCGTGAGTGTGTGTGTGTGTGTGTACCTGTGTGTGTGTGTGTGTACCTGTGTGTGTGTGTGTACCTGTGTGTATGTGTGTATGCATGTATACATGTGTGTAGTTGACTCTGAAGGTCTGTTCCTCTTC